>APFE031540356.1:0-10170 GCA_000404065.3 Pinus taeda | reverse complement strand
AAAGGTCTCCCTCGATAAATCAGGTCTTGACTATGCAGGTGAATCCTCAAGAAAGAATGATGCAAACCCTAATGCTTCAAACAACAAGGATGTGAGGAATTCTGAAAGAAATTTTGATGCTCATAGTTCCAACAAAGCAAGGAGAAGAGTCAAGACAACCATGGAAGAAACCTTCCTCCAAGAATAAATGCAGATGGTGTCAAGGATGCAAGAAGAAACAATTATCAAAGGATCCAAAGGCAAAAGTACTTCAGAAGTACATCAACGAAACCTTCTTCTCCCAGGTATCAAAGTATATTTCTTGGTTATTGCTATTCATGTACAAACTTTGGGCACATGGCAAAAGATTGTAGGGCATATCACAAGGATATATATAATGGTCCTCGTCAATCTCCGAGAAGAGATTTTGCAAGAAGTCATGAATTCTTATTCATGAACAACATAGGGTGCTTCAAGTGTCATAACATTGGACATATGTCATGTGATTGTAACTTGACTTGGGCCCCTACACAAGGAAGAACCATACCAGAGAAGAAAGTTATACAAGTATGGAGAAGGAAGCAAATTGAATTCAGAAGTCCCTTGAAAAGTCTAGCCAACAATAGATGTTGTTGACTTGATGAAGTCATCCTTGATATTCCAAGTATTTGATGGGGAGACTCTGCCAAAAGGAAGACCAAGCATACAACTAGGGGGAGCTTATGATGATTAGGAATTCTTGCAGAAGCTATCCGTGAATGGGCCCTATGAAATTCTCGATGAGTCACACATGAACAATCATATTTTGATAGATCATCTCTTGGGAGAAACTCCATTTAAGAAAATTATTCCTTACTTATACGATGGACTATTGTTAAAGATTTCATTTTCGATTGATGTCAAAGGGGGGAGAATGTTGGAAGGGAAAAAATATTGCCATCAATGACAAAGGGGGAGATTGTTAATCAATGTTGTCATTGATGTGAATATGGCATTGGCTGAGATGGCAAATATTCTTGATATGCCTAATGAATATCATGAAACCCTATAATGAAGTGATAAGGTTGAAGACAATAGATCCCTGGTTCCATATGATGATGTTGTAACTCTTGTTTGATAAGAATGTCATCAATTAATATGTCAAGTCACTAATGAAGAAGTCTTAAGAAGTGCCAAGTGCCAAGTATTTAGAAGCCCTTGATGACATATGGAGGACTACATTTGATGATGTCATACTCTTGATGAATGACTACAATTGATGATGGCACTTGATGAGGTCATGATAACATGGTTGGAGATCATTTGATGGTTGGAAGATTATTTTAGAGTTCTCCTAATGATGCTGCACTATGACTACACTAGTATATGATGACATTGTTGATGCGTCATGCTACATGGATGTTTCACTCCTACATAATGACTCTATAATCCTATGATGACAATGATAATGAAGGGGCCAAAGAATGAAGAAGCCACACTGTCCCGAAAATTCCTCATGTTGTCCCAAACTTTTATGCATAAAATTTAAATATAGTCACAAAGAAAATTTATTTTGGACACCTTGGAGGCATCCATTCAAAATGGATCCTAGACCATCTTAAAGAGGGGTTTTTCCTCTTTCTAACGAGCCTTTATTTTCCCCGAAACTCCCAATAGTTTTTAAGATATTGAATTTTTAAGGTAAGGAAATTATTCCTAGCGGTGAGCCGACCTACACTCAGTCATACAAGTTGACCTCAATTCAAATAGCCTGTCCCTTTAGTTATAAACGAAATATCTATAAATAGACATCTAAACACTTCATTTTGATTAGCAATTCTGGCAAGAATTCAAAGATACAAAGTACAGGAGAAGACAGAAGGCCAAGGAGAACAAGGAGACTATTGTTTAGGACAAAAAAAGGATAATTCTCTTTGGGAATAAAATCCTGGTCGAAGTTGTTGTATTTGTCGTGGTCAAATTTTTCGTAGTTTCCGTGGTCGAAACTGTCGTATTTGTTGTGGTCAAAGCTGTCGTAGTTGTCGTGGTCGAAGCTGTTGTAGTCAAAACTCCCATAGTTGCGATGGTCGAAGCTGTCGTAGTTGTCATGGTCGAAGCTGCCATAGTTGTCATGGTCGAAGCTGTCGTAGTTACTGTGGTCGAAGTTGTCATGGTCAAAGTTGTCGTAGTTGTCGTGGTTGAAGTTGTTGTAGTTGTTCTTGTTGAAACTGTCATAGTTGACATCGTTGACACTATCATTCTCGGAGTTGTCATAGTTGTCGTTGGTCGAAGTGTTGATTTATTTGGATTAGACCAATAGAGCTTGTTGAATTCTTATCTTGAGAACAGATTAGGGCAGAGTTGGAGAACTTTGTGAAGCAGCATATTGAAGATTTGTGGAGATCACTGAAGACCATGATGCATTGAAGCCATTATGAGGTGACATTGAAGAAGTTTTGTTTGGGTAACATGAAGAGTAGTGGTGACACCTTCATGTGAAGAACAAGGTTGTCATTGATGATGTGACGTGGAGACTAAGTGAAGGTGTAGCTGAAGATTGATAGGGCTTGTTGAAGAAGACATTGAGAGCTGTGAAGTATAACCAAACATATATTGATGAAGTAAAGCTAAGGGCTGGAGCCCAATAAGTTGGAGCCTCAAAGAGACAAGGTTGGTGCCTTGGGAGATAAGGTTGGAGCCCTAGAGCATAAGAGCCCTCAAGAGACTAGGTTGGTGCCAGTACCAGAGATAGGGTTGGAGCCCTAGAGGTTAGTGCCTCAAAGTGACAAGGTTGGAGCCTTGGGAAGTCCAAGTTAGTGCTTGGAAAAATACATGTTGGAGCCTAGGAGATTGAAGACCGGTGTCTTCATCTAGGGTTGGAGCCCTACATATATTGTACTTGATTTATTGTAAAGAAGAAATTAATAAAAACATTTATTCTTATTATTCATTTTGTGTTCTAAATATAAGTGATCTAACTGGTAAAATTAACAATTGAAAAGAAATATTGATTCACCCCCCTCTCAGTATTTCCAACAGGAAGGGATTCGGGCCATAACTGTTCAATAATGATGGAAGGGTTTCTCAGAGTTTCCTCTGAGCCCTTCTCTTTTTCATGTGTGTGGCATCATCTTATTCGATTTGATGTGCGACTTTACACGTATAACAATTGTATCAACAAGGTGAAATATCTCATGTTGTTGATCTTGTGCTATGTGTGCAATTTGAGCATACATGGAGTCCAACTATGTTACGTTAGTGGCTAGAGTACATTCTTAATGGTTTGAACTTCTTGGAAGGTAAATTTCTTCCTATAGTGGTTGATACTTTGATGCATTTAACGGTTGGGTATATTTCCCTTGATTTAGGGTGTTGGTTCGTTATTGCATTCTTCACACTTGTGTAAGCCCTAATAGTTAGGGATGAATTTAACGGTTAGTTATGTTGCTCTTGATTTAGCATTAAATTCATTACTTCATTCCTCATACTCATGTAAACACTAATAGTTGCTTTGTACAAATATTATTATGCTTTCTTCTATTGTAAAGGAAACTATTGAAAGTTGTATGTCTAATGATGTAAACATAAACTGATTAGAGTTGTTGTTTGTGCCTTCTTTGTAAGCCTGATGCTCCACCTCTTTTGGTCTTGGATTTGTTAACCAAAAGGTCAAACATCTCCTTCAGTTTGCCTTCACTATGTTATACAGTATCATTAGTTCTAAACCATGCTTCCATCTTAACTCGATAGTTGATCTATTCTTGTTTTTACCTGCTCTTTCCTTTTCTATCTCAACCCTCTCTATCCATTGGCCTCATTACATCATTATTTTTAGTGCTTTTGCACTTTGAAATAGTATTTGTGGAGTAATGGGGTTGCATTTAAGGGTTGGGCTCACTCTAAAGGCACTTACTTTGATGCCACCAATGAAGGCTAACCTATGAGAGTTGAGGACATGATATGCTTTGGCAGTTTCTTGTTTGAATTGGCTCTTAATGTTCAATGTTTTATGTCGTTGGCTATGAAATTATGATTATTATGGGTATTTATCAATCCGAGAGCTTTCTTTATTTTCTCGAGGGAAAGTAGAAATTAGACTTATTTTTGGTATAGATGGCACCATCATCTTAACATTTGCCTAAGCCTGTTTTTATGTGTCACTACTACTAGAGTCCTAAGAATGAGTTAATGACCATTTCAATTTAGACTTCTTAAATCAGTATTACTACATTTTCATTTTTTTGTTCTTCAAAATTTGTGATTTGTGTGTTGATAATAAGTTCATTGGACGTACTTTACTTATGGTGGTGGACTATACAAATGGGCACAACTCAATGGTCATCAAATTTTGTGATTGGAAGTTCATAAAATTTGAGTGGTTGATTGCACCTGCATCACTCATTACCACTTTGGAAGGGCACTGCTCACTGGCCATCAAATTTTGTGATCAAAGATTACAAAATTTGGGTGTTTGATTGCTATAATAAATAATATGGGAAGAAGTTGTAATCCACTATTAAATTTTTCTAAAGAAAACTTACTATTGGCTTTATCAATGTTATAGCTTGTTTTATCAGCGTTTTCACCAAATTTTTGAACCCACAACATAACTTTATTCGTTGTAATTTATGTTCTTATGAAAACTTAACAAATTTGGCATAGCACTTGATCTTGAAGTAGTGCCATGGGAAAATCATATCTTGTCATTGAATATTTTTTAAACAACTTCCAACATTCATATATAAATCAGTATCTAGGCAACATACATTGTAACTGCCATTGATTATTTTAAGGAGCTGATATGGAGTTTGCTACCAAGTTAGGAAGTTTGCTCAAGAAATCAGTAACTAAACATGTCAATTCAACTCCTTCTGTATACTTTTCGACCATCTACAACACGTTCTGGTGCATGTCCTCTAAATTTTTTGTCAGAGGTAAGCATAAGAAGATAAAGGACCATTGTGACCAACCATTGTGCCCAAGCTCATTAATGACTTATGGGCCAACCTCCGACCTCCCACAAAATCCAAATCAAGAAATAAAAAAACTAATTTACAAAATCCAAATTTAAGTATAAAAATGCCACTCATTTAATCCCTGTAATGGTCAAAAGATATTTGTCATAAACCACAAATGAATACAACAACATTTTAAAGACTTGTCTTCTTTCACTAAAATAGACAATAAAAATTGATATCACACAAGGAATATAACCCACATTCTCAAAAAAACAACAACGCCCAGCGAGTTTTAAGTTTTTTCCTCACGTACACATAAATCTAGAGAATCATAAATGAAATAATCAAAACCAAATAATGCACTCAAAATTATCAACCGTAAACCTCACCGAGCCAAAGATCCATAAATTATTCGATCTCAAAAAAATACCAAATATATAAATTCCATATAGAAGGACAAATGTTTCAAACAATAGCGGAAATAAAGAATTTACAAATGTTTCAAACAACAGAATTCACAATCAAATGTGAGTCTGTTAAACTGTACAAAGAATGACTACATATTAGTATTTTGTGTTAGGATTTCAAATTAGCAACTAATTATAGAAGGGAGAGAATTTTATTGTAGAACGCTAGTATTTTAGTGTAGAAATGTGAGCAGTTTAAGCTAAGATTTTTAACTAAAAATATTTTTCTAGCATTATAAGCTAGAATTTGAATTAATTAATGTTTGCGGAATTATAAGCATTTTAATAATTTATTTGTAGTATTAATCAAATAAATATTAAAAAAACTCTGGGAAGAATTTTTCCTTAAATACATTTCAATGTATTTTTTCCATAAGTTTGATATATTTTTGTTGTTATCTAAAATCAATTATTTTAAAGCTATAGATACTTGCAAAATAGAAAATAAAATTGAAATTTTAAATATATAAATTTTCAATGAAGTATTTTTATTTCAAATAATTTCATTTTCATACATATAATTTCAACCAAATAAACTAAATGCGCACAATTCATCTATGTAAATAAGCATTGGCATGCCACCAGGTGGCTCTTGTTTTTCTCCTTTTGTTTTGTTTTTATTTTTAAGCTTTTTCCCATTCCTTTTAAACCTTTTATTATTGGTTTTTTTACTTAATTGTATTTTTTAATTGTTTTATTTATACATTACATCATGATTTATATTATGCTTTGATTATTTATATTGGTATATAAATCCATATATAAATGAATATATGAATATATGGAATATATGAATTTATAATATTAATATTTTTAATATTTAAATATTTTATTTTCTATTATATTATAATTTTGAATCTTCTATTATTATCTAAATATTTTATTTTCATTAATTATCTAAATAGTTTCATACATTTTTTCTTTTGATTCCTTATTGTTTAATTTTAAATTAAACTCTCTAATTTAATTTATTATAATTTTTTTAATATTTTTAATTCACTTTTTAATATATATATCCTAAAATATTCATTTTTAATAAATATTATTTTGCATTATTATTATTTAATCTGATGTCAAGATGGATAAACCACATGAGATAATGAGATGATTCCAAATAGATTAACAAAATATTTCTAATGTATTTTATAAAAAAATTCTTATCTTAAAAATAAAATATACAATACAAACAAATTGAATAAATTGACTTAATTAATTTATTACTTCTAATTAAACATTATTTATTAAATTATATATTATTATCTTTATTTTTAGATATAATACTTAATTTAATGCTTATACTAACCTTTCCCAATATAACATTGTAAAATGCCTTTTAATCCCCTAATAATGAATAAAAGTTTTTCATAATCAATCACAGCTCTAGATACTTATAAATATAAATATTTCATATTCAACCTTAACCATAAACCCATTGAAATGAAACTTTCTTATATTATAAGATTAAAACATATTCCAACAAGTAAATTTCAGTGATCAACAATATGCACACCTCAATATGCTTCAGAGAACTAACCTCACCATTTGGAGAAATTGACATCTTTTCCCTGAAAAGCCTTAAAATTTGCAGAAAGTGTTCAAATTGGATTGCTTCGGAGAATTGCAATATTTTCCCCTGCGAATGCCTTACAATTCTCCTTCCCGTTGTTTGACTCCGGTTTGTGGATGGTTGCCGAAAATATAGACCTGGCATTTGCCTCCAAAATTAAAATGTTTGGATGGATTGTGGGTCAAAATAAGATTCTCACATGGTAGAACCTCATCAAAAAAAGCTTCCATGGACAATGAAAATCATATTCACCTATTCCTCCGGTGCCCTGTTGCTGCTGCTATATGGATTGGTATCCTTCAGAGATTAAACATTATCACTGGGTGGTGTCACACATCTATTGATGCATGTATTATGGATTTGCAACTGAATTTTAAGACTGAAAACACTCTCCCCTTTTCATCTTTTGGCGAATTTGGAAATGCCGGAATGCCTACATATTCGAAAATATTATGTCTTTTGAATAGAACCTGCAACAAAATATGGTCATTCTACAGGGAATATGGGATGCAACAAAATATGCTCATTCTACAGGGAATATAGGATGTTGAACAAGAAGGGGGTTTACAAAGAAATCCAGCCAACCGATTGCTGGAGGAGATATCCAGTTGGACAAGGTTTTTCAAAATATGGTTTGTGAATTAGGTGCTATCATTGTGATAGATCTGGGACATTTTTATCTTTTCAGCTGGACAAATTCTAGGGCAGAGTTCACAGCTCTTTGGGGTCTTCTATATTGTGCCCACTGGTTAACTCTTGAGAGTATCTATGTTTTTGGGGACGCTAAAGTCTCTATCGACTGGATCAACCACGGCTCTATGTTTGATCCTCCTCTCCTATCAAATTGGCTCTACCGTATTAGATATATCCCTTTCCCATATTTACTGTGGGCAGAACACTGCTGCTGATGCCCAATCCAAACTGGGTTTGACGCTTCGGTTGGGTATGATATTCTATCAAGCTTATTACAAAGGCAGTTCCATTGGCGGTGGGCAGAGAACTGTTTATTGATTTTTGACGGTTTATGGTTATGATTTCTAAGGACTCTAATGTTTCTTTATCATATAGATTCTTTTCTTTTTTTGGATCGATTAGGTACATGGTTTTTTTGGTGATGGCAGTTAGGCACATGGTGCTACTTTTAAGGCGATAGGATAATTGAAATAGTGTCCCCTGGGGATACAACCTAGAGATTGTTATATGACGATTAACTGGGACTAGGCAGTGAATCCTTGTTATATGAATGTAAACTGGTTTATTTTAATATAAAATCGGTTGCTTTTTCTTCCCCGAAAGGAATGCCTTACAATTCTCCGATTAGCTTCAAAGACTTACATTTTTTCACCGAAAATGCCGTACAATTTGGGGAATTGACTTATTTTCCGGAAAATGGCTTACAGTCGTCCGAAATGCGTCTGAAAATTGACAATTTTTCGCTGAAATGCCCTACAATTTGGAGAATTGACATCCTTTCCTGGAAAATGCCTTGCAATTTGGAGAAATACTTCAAATTAAATTACTTCGGAGAATTGACATCTTTTCCCTGAAAATGACTTACAGTTCCCGAATTGCGTCGGAAAATTAGCATCTTTTCCCTGAAAATTCCTTACAATTAGGAGAATTGACATTTTCTTGTCGAAGAAGCCTTAAAAAATCAGTGTGCTGTAGACAAATTTTCACTGAAAAGACAAAATGGTTGAAAATGCCTTACAATTTGGAGAAAGCCTTCAAATTGAATTGCTGCTTCTAAGAATTGACATCTTCCCCCTGAAAATGACTTAAAAGTTCTCGAATTGCGTGGAAAATTAACATCTTTTCCCTGAAAATGCCTTACAATTTGGAGAATTGACATCTTCTTTCTGAATACGCCTTAAAAATCAGTGTCCTGCAGACAAATTTTCACTGAAAATGACTTACAGTGCTCGAATTGTTTCGGAGAATTAACGTTTTTTCACTGAAAAAGCCTTACAATCGGGAGAATTGACATATTTTCCCTGAAAAAGTCTTAAAATTCAGTGTTGTGTAGATTATATGGCGCCTTAAAAGCGAATTGCTTCGGATGATTGACATCTTTTCCCTGAAAATGCCTTACAATATGGAGAAAGCGTTCAAATTGAATTGCTTCGGAGAATTGCCATCTTTTTCCCTGCAAATGCCTTACAATTCTCCGAAGTAATTTAATTGCAATCTTTTTCACTGGAAATGCCGTACAATTTGGGGAACTGACATATTTTCCCTGAAAATGCCTTACAGTTCTCCGAATTGTGTCGGAAAATTGATAATTTTTCGCTGAAAATGTTCCAAATTGACATCTTTTCCCTGAAAGTGCCTTACAATTTAGAGAAAGCCTTTAAATTGAATTGCTTCGGAGAATTGACATCTTTCCCCTGAAAATGACTTACAGTTCTCCTAATTGCGTTGGAACTTTAACATCTTTTCCCTGATAATGCCTTACAATTTGGAGAATTGACATCTTCTTCCTGAAAAAAGCCTTAAAAATCAGTGTTCTGTAGACAGCGCTTCTTCAAGATCAGTAAATGTCTTACAATTTGGAGAATTGCCATCTTCTTCCTGAAGCCGTAAAAATCAGTGTCCCGGACAATGCTGCTTCAAAATCAGTGTCGTGTGACAATGCTTCTGCAAAAGCAGGAGAAGTCCGGCAGACAATTTTTCACAGGAAGTGAGAAAATGTTTGGAGTACTGTAAAGTACCGCCTTTTATCCTCATCTTCTTCGGATCCCGCGGCTAATCGAACTCGCTACCTTCCACACCATTGTCATTTTGACAACCAAGAAGTTAGCGATAGCCGCGCAAAATTTGTGTTGCGTTTCCGGTATTATTATTTTGATTTGACGGCTTTTTAAATACTCTATGCCACTAGCCATGTAGAAAGGATTTTTTTAAATGTTTACCAAAATTCCAATTTAATATCTTTAAAAACAATCCGACCATAATCATACCATTTAAAAAAAAAACTAAAAAAAATATTTTAATAAAAGTTAGCGTATTCAATAAAATATCATTTATTATTGATATAATTTTTTTATCATCATTCAATAAAAATGGGTGAACATAGACTTTATAAAAAATTAACTGCCACTAGAACTAAGTGCACTCTACACTAGTTTAGGCTAGTGAGGACATGTGAAATAGAGTCCTTGTGTTCTCAAAATGGATGATCATTTTACTAAATTGGCACTAAACTAAATTTTATTAATAT
>APFE031540353.1:0-12541 GCA_000404065.3 Pinus taeda | reverse complement strand
ACCATCAGATAAATAAATAGTGGGTTCGAGATGGATCTTCAAGGTGAATGAGGCAACAGACAAAAGAATTGAGAAGTATAAGGCCATATTTGTGGCCAAGGGGTACTCTCAAGTTGCGGGAATTGACTATGAGGAAACCTTTTCTCCTATATTAAAGTACTCATCCATTAGATCAATTATTGCTTTAGCTACCAAGAAGAAAATATTTGTGGCACTTAGATCGGAAAAAGAAAAATATATGATTTCATGTCAAGAAACACGTGAGGTGATATGGATGAGAAAGATACTTGTTGGACTGTTTGGTAATATGATGGATCCAACTATGATCTACTGTGATAATCAAAGTTGCATCAAGCTATATAAGAATGTTGTATTTCACAATCGATCCAATTCATATATCTATTATCTATCTTATATATATATATATATATTATATATATATATATATATATACTATATATATATATATATATATATATATATATATATTATATATCGAGTAATCACCTTTACAGGACTGTGTGCAAGGCGAATAATGTTTGCAACACTACATTCCAATAAAGGAACAAGATTCTAACATTTTGTCGGAAGCTTTATCAAGAGGGAAGTTAGATTTCCATAGGTTAAAGAAGGAGTGGCTGATAATCTCTTTCCTACTGAGAGAGAGTATTGAAAAATTTAGCAAGAAATTCTCAATTTGATTTGCCTTTGATTGAATTGAGAAAATTTGAATTTCCACATTAGCATACAACTTGGATGTAGTTAACTTGCCTGACATGGATTTTTTCACTCGGTTTACTTAGTATATTCGATTTGGACGAGTTATATTTTAGTTAAGCGTGTGTGATTCCTAATTTGTAGAAATCAAAGTAGTTACCTCAAGTTGCTTTTAGTTAAACTAGTTCCAACTGTTGGAGGTACTAACATAAGATTGGTTGTGCAGTGGGGCTTCATTCAAAATGAGTCATCATCTAGTTAACTAATCAATCAACATAAAATAGCTAGTTGAAGGAGATAATTCAAGTGCCCCAATTGTGATGGATATTCCAAGATAGTGTAACATTAGTTGTAGGATATTATTGAGTGCACATGTGGTTCATCCAATGAGATGATCAACCTTTGGAATTGTGCAATCCATTTTGTAGAAATTCCTAAATAAGGGCCTAATTTCTCAAGGAATTGCACAAGGAAATATGGGCTCAAGGAGTTGTATAAATTTACTAAGTCTAGGTGAGAGCTTCTTAGTGGGAAGAGAGATGGTTATTCACTCACAGGTTGTGCTTAGTTGAGCAAAGAAATTGTAATGCATCTTTATTCATCAGATTAATGCAAGAAGGCATTGTGCTTCTTAGTAGATTTCTTTTCACGAGAATAATATTATGTGCATGTGTGTAATATTATTAAGGTAGTTTGGAGGATAGGGGAAAATGGCCCATTAAACAAACAACAAATGTTCCATCGACAATTTTGGTGGGGAAAAAGTAATTCAGAAAAGTTGCCATGTTACTGATACTAGCTAGATTGAAATCCTGAGGAATTCATGTTCAACAAATGGATGAGGCTTAATTATGGACATTAATTAGAGATGATGTACAAAGAGAACTCACCATGGAGTCCTTCTTGATAAGGATGGGGAAAGATTCCATATTCTTGATTAAGCATATCTTATAGGATGAAGAGTATTGCCACTTTTTATTGAAGCTATAGAGGTTGTGACCAACTTCATCTTATGACTAAGCAGGAACAATGAAATGAATCCTAAGTGGGATGAAAGATGTTTGATGATATGGATATAGTAATTATACTCCTTTATATTATGCCTTGCTTTCTATCTTGCATGTACCCTCACTACTTGTCAGAATTGGCTTCCTACTGCTAGTAGTCTCTTAGCTCTTTCCTGACAAAGCAGGGGAAGAAATTTCCTTCATTCTAATTTATTCAAGGCTATTCATAGCAAGTAAAGAGATAAGAGAAGGAAATATGGGATCGCACTATCAAAATCTTGAAAATATTTTGCATGTTCAAATATATCCAACCGATAAAGTTGCCACTCAACAAGATTTTCAGTCTTGGAAGATTCAAGAAAGATCAGATCTCTAGGTATTATAAACTTCTTATTCACTTCATCATAGAGATGGTATTCTTTGGAGGTATGAGTAACCTTAAAAGATAAATTTATTACTCCCTACACTAAGTTTGTTTCTTTGTTCCTTAGTTATGAAGGCATAATAGGTGGAACCAGAAACTTTGATATGCCTCATCTAAGAAATGTGGCCATACCACATTTCGTAGGGAGTCTTGTTTTTGATAACATGAGATGGACACATGTTTTTTATATATAGAGCACATAGAACCACATCATCCCAAAATATTATGAACTTAATATGTGAACTATGCCAAGTTCATAGGAAAAGTGATACATTCAAGTGAATTATGTGTTGAAAAATGTAGCAAGAAAATCTCAATTTGATTTTGCCTTGATTAAATTGAGAAAACTCGAAATTCCACATCAACAGACAAGTTGGATGATGTTAACTTGTGTTACATGGCTTGTGTAACCATGTTTACTTAGTAAATTTGAGATGGAGGAGTTGTGGTTCAACTCTGCATGTGTGATTGCTAATTTGTAGCAATCAAGGTCAATTATCTCAGGTTGTTGTGAGTTAAACTAATTCCAACTTTTGGAGGAACTAGTGGAATTCCATTTAAGGAGTGGGAATTCATTCAAACTCATTGATCATCCAATTAAATAATTAATCAACCCAAAATAGTTGGTGCATGAAAAGAAGTTGAGTGCCCTAATATTTGTGGATATTGTAAAGAAGTTTTAATTTCTTGTAGCTCACAGAGTTGTAAGAACTTACTATAACCATAGTGGAGAAGGTAGTTTGAGTAAGGGATTCTTGTGAAATTGGAAAGGGAATGATTTTTGTAGCATTAATAGCCTACCATCAATTTATTTTGCACCACACTTCAATGCTTTGGGTAGGGTTATCAACGGTGGATAATTTGTTTCTGATGCTTTTTGGTCATGCACGTGGTCACTAACTATCTTAGGAGGTTTGTACTAATTCGTTGCATGAACATCCTCACTATGTTTTGAGAGGTCTATAATAGTTCCTTGCAAATTTATGTCTGTCGAGGCTTTACTACTTATGATCTTAGGTTCTCACAATAGTCTAACGATTTATGTCACTCTCCAAATCACCATTCCTAAAAGGATCTAACAAAATGACTTAAGAGGAAGATGAGAAGGGTACACTCTTGTTGGAACTCACCTAGAAATAGTGGAATTGGATGCTCCAAATGGTTTTAGAGTTGTACCAGTCTAGTTTGGTGGTTCAGATTGGCTAAGGTTGGTCTTGTATTGAACTAACCTTAAAACACCAAAGTGACTAGTTCTCTACTAAATTGACCAATTCCGAAGAATGTAGTGCAACATAGCTAATTACAACCAAATATTAATTTTTTAATAAAAAATACTTAAAAGGAAAAAAATAATATCTTAACCATAGGGCCCTACAAAACCTGACCCTAGTAATTAAAAGGTAATATTCAATTTTCAAAGTTAAAGTAAATGTTGACATTCTCCTTATCTTTACTTTTGGGAAAAGAAGGATAAGGATAATGTCAACTTTACCTTAATTTTTAATATTAACATTAATTGTTTAAGGTTGTTTTAGAGTGGTTCCAACTTCATTCGATTTGGAGAAATTTAAGTTTTAGATCCGATTCAAAATTCAACATGGTTAAACAATTTTTAGGATTTCACGATTGGAAGGATTGCAAGGTCTCCACTAGATTCCATGATGTATGGTGGTATTGAATATGAATTAAATCAGGAGAACTAGACCAATGTTCCTTGATGTTGGTTGCATTCATTATTGAATTCGTTTGTCATGGCATGAGTGTCTCCATGGCTTAAGTGAAGGTGCACATTTTCACTAGAGTCATGACAGAGGAGTTCAACAATCAATGCAACCAGAACCAGACACTAGTACCATATGATAAGATTGTAAATTTTAAATTATAGACTCTCAACTATGTCACTATATTTACTCATTAGTAGTACACTTATTTTTCAACTTTAGAGTTCATTTAGAGCCCCTTTGTTGATGTATTATGGTTCAAAGATGTATGTAGTTGGTCTTCTTTTTATATGCACGACTACTTACTATAAAAATGAGACACATTATATATTTGTGTATAAATAAGTTGTATTCACATGGATGCATATGAATACATATGTTTTTCCTTAAAATTTGAATATTTTATGTATTTTTTGAATAACCTTTTTCTCAGTTTTTTTTTTGGCTCCACTCTAGTTCACATTTTGGGGTTGACCATATGGATGTAGATAAATGTACATGATTTTACCAAAAAATTGAATTTTTTATGTATTTTTTGAATAATAAGTTTTTTGGTCTAGTTTTGTTAGCTTTAGTCTGGTTCAAATTGTTGGGTTGACCTATTTGATGACCAGTTTAGTTTTGATGGCATTGAAAGAAAAGGCACATTACTGTACCTCTTAATGACTAATGTTTTTTCCCTTATAAATCCCGTCAAGCATACCATACCTTCATGGACAAAAAACTGTGGTGAATTAAGAACAAAAGTGTAATTAGTTTCTTATTCAAAAGTATCAAACATATTTTGGGGTTTGTTTTTGTTTTCATTCTCTGGTAAATAAAATACTTTATATTCACAAAATTTTACATCCGTACATTATGATATGTCATGTTCTACCACCTATACTACCTATACTTTCCTCAATTTCAAGCCCATATGAAAAATTCTTGGTCCTGATTACTAATTGCATAAAAAATAATTTCTTTTAAGAATTCAAAATTTATGTAGATACCCTTCAATAAAATACTATCAAATATTCCAACTATAACATTGTAAAATATAACACTTTTTACTATTTCTACAATATATTCCTCAAATATGTAATATCATTCATATGCTTATCTATGAAGCTCAATGCTCGTGTTGCTTGCCCCAGGTACTTGTGGTGACTGTTTGAACTGCTTCTTTCTAATGGGTCTTAGAATTTGAATTCCAATTTTTCATGTACATTTATCACAAAATCATCTTCCCCGTGAGACTTTACAACACAATTTGATCTTTAATCCATTGTAAGAACTTGGCCTAGCTTATGGAACCTTCAACTACCCCTCCCAAGTTGCTCTTGAACATTGAAATTTTCCTTGGAAGAAGACATTCATCTTATTCATTAGATCATTTTTTCCACTGTGACAATCCAACAACAGCGCTGCTAGCATATGCTTGATAGCCCATCACATCTTTATTGTTGCCTTATAAACACTCATAAATCTTGTGTCTCTAGTCTCAAAGTGGAAGAACTAGAAAGGGCCTTCTTGGCCCTCTTTAAAAGTTGACATTCTCCTTATATTTCCTTTTTGAAAAGGAAAGATAAGGATAATGTCAACTTTTACTTTAATTTCTTATATTAACGTTAATTGTTTCAGGTTGTTTATGAGTGGTTCCAACTTCATTCGATTTGGAGAAAGTTAAATTTTATATCCCATTCAAAATTCAACATGGTTAAACAATTTTTAGGATTTCAGTATTGGTAGTATTGTAAGGTCTCTATGATATTCTATGATGTATGATGGCATGGAATTGGAATTGAATCAAGAGAACTAGACCAACGTACCTTGATGTTTGTTGCATTGATTATTGAACTCCCTTGTCATGACACGAGTGTCTACATGGCTTGAGTGAAGGTGTACATTTTCACCAGGGTCATGATAGAGGAGTTCAACAATCAATGCAACCACAACCAGACACTAGTACCATATGATAAGAATATAAATTCTAAATTCTAAACTCTCAACGATGTTAGTATAGTTTCTCATTAGTACTATGCTGATTTTTGGACTTTAGAGTTCATTTAGAGTCCATTTGTTGATGTATTATGGTTCAAAGATGTATGTAGTTGGTGTTTTTTCATATAAACTCCTACTTACTATAAAATTGAGAATCATTATATATTTGTGTCTAAATAATTTGTATTCACATGGATGCAGGTGAATATATATGTTTTCCCCTAAAATTTGAATGTTCTATGTATTTTTTGAATATCCTTTTTCTCAATTTTTTTTAATTTTTTGTCTCCACTCTAATTCACATTCTGGGGTTCACCAAATGGATGTAGATGAATGTACATGATTTTACCAAAATATTGATTTTTTTATGTATTTTTTGAATAATCAATTTTTTGGTCTAGTTTTGTTGGCTCTAGTCTAGTTCAAATTTTGGGGTTGACGAGTTTGATGACTGGTCTAGTTTTTATAACATTGAAGCAAAAGGCCCATTACTATACCTCTTCATGACTAATGTTGTTGCCTTATAAATCCTGTCAAACATACCTTATCTTTGTGGACAAAAAATTTTGCTGAATTAAGAACAAAAGTGCAATTAGTTTCTTATTGAAAAGTATCAACAATATTTTGGGGCTTGTTTGTCTTTTCGTTCTCTAATAAATTCAATAATTTATATTCACAAAATTTTACATCAGTACATTCTGATATGTCTGGTCATACCACCTATACTTTCCTCAATTTCAAGCCCATATGAAAATTCTTGGCCCTGATTATCGATTGCATAAAACATAATTTCTTTTAAGAATTCAAAATTTATGTAGATACCCTTCAACAAAAGACTGTCAAAGATTCCAGCTATCCGATTGTAAACTATATCATTTTTTACTATTTCTGCAATATATTCCTCAAGTATGTAATAAAATTGATATGATTACCTCCAAAGCTCAGTGTTGGTGCTACTTTCCCCAGGTGCTTATAGTGATTCTTTGAACCACTTATTTGTAATCAGTCTTAGACTTTGACTTCCAAATTTTCATGTACATTTATTGCAAAATCATCTTCCTTGTAAGACTTTGCAACACAATTTGATCTTTAGTCCATTGCAATAACTTGACGTAGTATAGGGAACCTTTAGCTACCCCTCCCTAGTTTCTCTTGAACATTGAAATTTTCTTTGGAAGTAGAGATTCATTTTATCCATTAGATGATTTTTTCCACTGTGACAGTCCAACAACACCCCTACCAACATATGCTTGACATTCCATCACATCTTTGTTGTTGCCTTATAAACACTCTTAAATATTGTGTCTCTAATCTCAAGGAGGAAGAACCAAGAAGGTCCTTTTCGGCCCTCTTCTCAACCCATAGTATGTTTAGCTTCTCTCTTGTGCTTACACTCTTGTCTTCTAGCAACTTTAAAATGGAAAATATTAAACATAGTATCATGACGTGCATTATTCAATGAGGCATAATTCACCCTTGATTCACATAAAATTTCCCCCCTAGCATTCCCTTTACCTTTACCACTAGTTATTACCTTCCTCTATCTATGCTTGTTGACTATCTCTTTGGCTTGCTTGACTGGATTACTTGCCTGACTATCTCTTTGGTGCTAAGTTGCAAGCATATATTTTCCTAATGGAGGGCTGTGAAGCTTCCCATCCCCATTCTACCTCCTTCTCCTACCATCATGAGCCTGATAAGCTGAATTTAACCAATCTCTCTGTATCTAAGATAAAAAAATCCATCCAACTCGGTAGATTGACTTTATACCCTTTTAGAAACTAAATCCCTCCCTCCATAATGATATGGACCTCTCTAATAACATCATCATGTTGTCTTCGAGATTTATCATTCCCTTGATCACCATAAATTTTCCCAGTCCTTCACTTACACGTTCAGTAACGTCATCATTCATATCACTTATAGTTTATTGTATTGTTGCTTGCATTATGATTTCTTTTAATGGAAATTGAACTCTTGTGTTAACATACATAATTTTTAGTTTTACCTATTCAATTTCAAATTCTAGTGTAGTTGGTTTACTGATTGATTACTAGCATTTACTAAGTGGTTATTGGTGATCATAGTTTAGATTAGAGTGAAAGTTGGACTTTACCTTGAAAATCAATCCCCAAGAATATGGATGATTTCAAAGCTAATGCTTTTCTACAAAGGAATACACTGTTTTCATTCATCAAGAAAAATGATATGAGAAAGAACCAAATGGTTATGATTATAAATATTTTCACTTACATTTCCTATTTATCGTTTTCTTATTGAATGGGAAATTTGGTTTTTGCGGAGTTTCAAATTAAAGTTCTACACTAGTGTTGTTCATTTGGAATTTCTAAAATCTTGTTTGCTATGTGAGAAATGAGAATTGGTGTAGATTTTAGTGGTGCAATTTTTAAAGATATGCATATTCATACTTATTTAAGACATAAAATGTTCATTATCTACATGATACCTTTTCTTGACATGGCATTCAAAAATATGAAATTTGTAACAAGTATAAATTTTACTAATTAATTATTATATTGATTATTACAACATTAAAGAGGTTGCTAGTCAAAATTATCTATTGTTTATACTACACAGGCTCCCTAAAACATTCTGAAATTAAAATATATTAAATGAATGCTCTATAATATGATTATAGGAAACATGTTTCCTTGTGTTTTTTGGAACATAGGTTGCACTCTTTTAGATTTTCATGAAAATCATAGAAAATAAGTGTCTTCAGTGTGACACCTTGTTGTGTGATTAGCTACAAGAGAATATTAGTGAAATATTTTTCCTATTGAGCACCATTTATTTTGAATGTAGACTGGTTTTTATTGATTTCATCTCTTATTCTTTGGGGACATCATTTATTTCCTCACATTGTCCTTGCCTATACCTGCTTCATTGTGGTGTTTACAAACTTTTGAGATTTAATTTATTAAAATTATAATATTTTAATGTTAATATAATTTTAATCGTATTATTTTGATGTCTCTGAGTTGTTTCTTAAATATTATTGATCAACATTGAGTCGCGAAGAATTGTTTAGAAAATCACTAAGCGAAACAACATATACATGGAGACTCATTGTAGAACTCTGAATTTCGCATTTGTTTTGACTGGGGTTGTGGTTTGATTACTGCACATTAGAAAAAATAACATATAAATTTGACACTCATCCTAGGCTTCCAACTTTTAAACTATCCCCATAATTCTAGTTGTTATTTGTGTTGTACATGTCATGTTCAGAGGTAACATGGTTCACATCTAAGCTAGTCATGTTGGGATGGAAAAACTTTAAATAGGCTCATTTTTCATTACTGCATAAAAGGGTGTTTTAAGACAGACATTTAAAATTATAAATATCATTTAGTCTTATTTTTTTTTATCTCAAATAATTTACTTTTTAATTATTTTAAATAAAAAATATTGTGCAAACCCTTTTCAAGACTGCTTGACGAGTAAAAATTCCATAGAATTTGACATATGCGAGAGAGAATGCTTGCAGTATTGATTCAACACAAGTTGAACGATTGAATGGATTTATCATTCACACAAAGTTTATTAGGGAATGCACTATTATGAGGAGAAAGAAACAAAGCCACCCATTTCCATGGTCACCCCATAGTTCCAAATGTTGCGCTTATGAAGAAGAAACCCACAGTCCCTCCTTCGAGAGCTCAAGGATGGTTGAAGCTTTGTCTCTTCTATGGATGGGTAATTTTGTCTACTCAAGAATGAAACCCATAGTTAGTTACCTTGTGGTAGCACCGTAGGAACATGGGTGGATATTAGTCGAACCAGGATCCCAACAGTGGAATCAACGCCCCTAACCCTATGCAGGGATACGGCTAACAAGGAATCGACCAAGGCCACTTATTTGAGCACAGACAATGTTCAAACCACTGGACATTGGATTTTGAGATCCGATATGACGAAGAAACCTTGTTTCCCAGTGGTGCCATGGAGAGGCTAGAACAAGGGTTTGATCATTTGGGGGTATGAAAATGTATGAAAAGTAGGGGTAAAATCCCAATTTATGATAGATCAGAACATAATTTAGGGCATATAGATGAAGTAAATATTTGGTAATGGAGTCAAAGAAAGGCTTGAAAAATAATGAGGGTTTCCTTATCATGGGTTGTTATTGTTTTAAAGACATTCTCTTGAATGAAGCAAATTATTGGCTTGGATGAGGGGTTTTTACCATTAGCGACAGTGAATGGTGTCCCCATGTCCTATAAGTACCTATTTTATTTTCCGTATAATTTCCATGTTTTCCTTCTTAAAAGTGTGACATATTAAGGTTTTACAAAATGTGGGTCATCCTCTGGCATGGAAAATCAACATAGTTGGAAGATGTTAAGCTTCTATTCATTCATTCTGTGATTAATGGATAAAAAACTAAAAATATATGGGGCTAAGACACCATATGGAAGAGCATCAAATAATATGTAAGTGAAAATTTCTTAAAAAATGTCTTTCTTAGACAATTGTTTAGTTCGTACTGAATATGTGTGAATATTTTGTTTCTTAAATAAAAATGTCAGGGCATTGATTTTTACAACTCTTTGGGATACAAAGATGTATTGGATGTGTTTTTTGTATGAGGTGGACTTCCAAGGAAGCCTTAAAAACTAATATGATGTAGAGAGAAGAAATAAGCCATGGAAAAGGTTCTTTTAAAGATCTTGAGTTGGAGGATGTGGATGGAGTTTGTAAGTCCTATTTATTTAGTCTAAGAGTCTTTCTTAGACAATTTCTTAATTGTGGAACCTATTGAGGAATCATTTATTTCTTAAATAAAATATTTACGACACTGATTTTACAACTCTTTTGGTTGTAGACATGTACTGGATATGTATTCTATGAGAGATGGAGCTCTAGGGCACCCTTAACCAATAATATGATATATAGAGTAGAAAGAAGCCATGGAAAAGTTGTTATCAAGGATCATGGGTTGGCTACATCTCAACACCATTGTTGGGAATGACAATTATAGAAACCACTACTTCATCATAATAGAGATTATGGATGGAGCTTATAAGTCTTATTTATTCGCTCGTTGTATTAATTATTAGGTCTAAGCATATTATTCGTATGAAATTAATTTACTGTGTTCAGAAAAAATAGTACTTTTATGGGATTTATGAGGGATTAAAGTTTGAGCACACCCTTTGCTGAATTAATATATGTTAAATTATTTCAACTAGGAAAACATTGCCACAAGTGGAATATCATTGTTGAATTTGAATTTTCATGCTTTGGCTACATTCTTGTATAAATTTTATCTATGTACATTGGATAGGGACCTAAAATAGGGTTTCGTTATAATTATTTATGAGCAACTTAGCCTCCCAAAATGGTACTCTCATATCTTTCTATGCATGGGAAAAGACAACATTTTTCTGATTTGGTTGTAAAAGGTTAGGGCTTAAAACATGACACCATGCTTACTAGTCACCCATGCATTCACCTTGGCTTGTGATGCCTGCACCATCTCTATATGCAATTATTATCATGATCATCTCTCCACATACAATTTCACTCATAGCGGTCCTTCCAGTGACCTATGGAACTCTCCAATTCACTATTCTTGAAAGGATCCTAGACTTTTGAGAATGACATATTACGAAAAGTTATAAGATCGAAAGATGGAAGACCAACAATTTAGGGATATTCATACTTTGGATTAATTGGAATTATCATATTTCCGCCATTAAAATTGGAGTTCAACATATGTAGAATAATATTAAAAGATATATAGACTTTCCACTATACCATTATCCTAGTACACATAAGACACCCCTTGTGGAGGTAAAACTTTATTAAAATTTATATTGAGATGATGTTGTAAAATTTACTTGAGACCAAGGCTAACTTCACTTCGTAATCATTATTATTGTGTTACTAGGTTTAGATTGAAGAAAACCTAGTCAACGCTCAATTATTTTATATTTAGACAGTTAATGTTGACCTAGTCATCATAGTGGGTCCATATCCTCTATTCAGGAAAGGGCCTTTGAGTTGTGTATAAACTCAACTATCATTTGTAATATCATTTTGATCAATGATAAAAGTTCCTTATTCTTTGGGCTATGGGAACATATATCATGTGTTGGGATCTCTTTTGATGGTTAATCTGTCTCCTTTTATGGATATCAACTTGACTCTCTCTCTATCTCTCTTTCTCTCTCTATTGTGATTTCTTATCCTTTAGCTCAATGCACACTAGCTGTGCTTCACCTTCTAATTGTAAAAATGTAGGGCTTATGGATCAAAGCTTTTCTTCTCGTTTTGTTTGATTATCTCCTTTTTTTATGAATCTCTAACATTGTATTAGAGCAGTTGTGAACTTCCTTCATTTTACTTAGTGCATATCATTTGAAGATTTTTGGCAAGAAACATTAAACTAGGGGTTATTTTTCTAGGGTTTTCGGATTTGTTTCTTTGTTTAGGGTTTCCTACGATTCTCCATATGGTATAAACAATCTTCCAAGGTTCACTTCAATGGCTGATTTATATTTTTTTTTACTAGTAGCAATTGATTATGAGTATTGAACATTTTGTTTTGGATAATCCCTTATTTCTAGCTTTTCTCTAGCATTGTTTTATTTCTGGTAATTTTGTGGAGTTAAGCTAGGAGCTATAGCGCACTAATATGAGCCCATGTTCACCATCTACTA
>APFE031540349.1:0-24723 GCA_000404065.3 Pinus taeda | reverse complement strand
GATGGATTCCACGCTTTCTTGATAACTCATGATGATGGATCTCCCTTCAAGCGATCAAGCTTATTTTGAAGGACCTTCTCTGATACCAATTGTTGGAAATAATACTAAGAGGGAGGGTGAATCAGTATTATTAGATCAATAATTTGGTTTTCCAAACAGATTTGTATACGCTACTTCAGCTAAGTGAACTATCGTGTATATGCAACTGTACTTAAAGAAACCAGCGTATATGCAGAGAACTTTTGATTTGCCTAATTTTTCATGCATTGAACTTTAACCAGTATATCAAAGATTTATTAGACAGTGCAGTAAAAGTAGAATAAAGCGTCACACATAAGCAACACACATGAACACCAAGATATAATGTGGAAACCCAATGTGGGTGAAAACCACCTGCTGCTGTCGTGTCTGTCTTCTTTTAATAATAAGAAACTCTGTTTACAATTTTGTACTGGTGCAGACTTATACCAGTACGCAGGCTTCTACCTGCAGAAGGTTACAACCTTCTCTCATTCTCTAGCTTCTACTGGAAGGGAGCTACAACCCCCTAACTCTTGTACTAGCCGATATGTTTACTAGTACGTAGGTTGCGACCTACAGAAGGCTATGACCTTCTTTCTTCCTCCAAGGACCATGTTTCATAAATTTTCAAACTGCATCCATCAACAACATCATAACTATAATTTAATGATCAAAAACATCTACATCAACCAATCACTTTTTGAACCAACCACAACCGAATCAATCAATCACTTTGACAACCCATCAATTTGATCATTCAAAATATTGTCACCAGAACCCAAAACTCTACAACAACAAACAAAAACAACTGAAACATACTTTATAAGGTATATGCTACTTCCATGTGTCGAGCCTACGTGTATACATGCTTTTCTCAAGGCCAACCAACATATACATCTACAAATATTAATTCATAATTCTGCAGCTACTCCAGACTTCAGTTATACCCAGATCATAATATTTGCAGAACAACATATGCATCAGTATTCAGATCTAGAATAAACATGATCAAACCATATAAAGATAATTCATTTCAAGCCTTAAGATCTCAATCCATCATTAGATCTTATCCTCCATCAATCGCTAAGGTTTATCCCTGGTTTAGATCAAGCACAGCACCATAAGCCAATAACCTACATACTAGATCTCACACTTCATTAGATATTCGATATTTGCACACCTGGCCTAATGATCTTCTCCTCCTTTTATAGTTTTACGCCTTTCTCAATACCATGGTCCAAAATCACTTAGGACCAATACCTTGGACCAAATACCTAGGGTCAATACCTTGGACTAGATACCTTGGACCAATACCATGGATCAAAATACCATGGACCAAATGCCTTGGACCAAAAATTTAGTTTTCCAAGATATACATGCTTTTCCTTCTGTGAAAGTGCGTGTGTACATATACGCAACTTGTGTTCAGTGAACCAGCATGTATACGCACCTTGGTCAAGGTGAACCTGCGTATACCTCTCTTTCTTCATTCTTTGTAGTCTGATCTATAATTCTTTGTTGTTATCCTACTGTACTGTGATCTTTCATCTGAGTGAGTTGTCATCAAGGACAACACCTGTATCATAATGCCAATAGTAGATCAGTGATTGGAGAGCACACAAAGTGTAAGATTCTTTCCCCTTATCGATACTCCTCCCCGGCTACGATTGAGATAAGGAAAAGGGTCCCCAGATGTGATGTTTCATAAGTTATATTTTATAAGTATTTCACGTTTGGTATATTACCCGATGGGGTATAAATAATTATCAAAGGCATTCCATGTTACAAAGGAAAAGGTCCCCCAGAAACCGGTTGAGAGCCTTAATCCCCGAGGCCTAAGCGCTCGGTCACAACCCATGGTCAGGTGATATGAATAAGCAAAAAGGTGTTGAATCAAAGGGGGCCCAAGGGGAAATCAGAGCGCGCCTATTTCAGGATATTTCAGCGATAGAGGCCCGCATCCAAAGCACTGCTTGTTAGCTCATAAACGCAACCCTATGTGTATCAAAGCGTCAAAATGATCATGTAGAGCTCTTAAGGCGGATGGGTCAGTAGCTGTGATATTAAATAGAGTATGGGAAGCATTAAACCAGTATGGTAGGCTCATGAAAACTTAATGGCTCGACATGGAGCCTCACTCATCTACACATCAAAGTACCGCTAAGGTAGGCACTTGCAGTGACCCACTCCCCATTCCACATAATTGGTCATTCACACAGTAAAGGAAGAAATGATAAAAACCAGCTGAGCAGCAGAGGGACACACATGATAAAGATGTGGCTTGACCAGAGGCCATTCTTAGGAACAACAGAAGGGACACTTTATCCATCATCCTCCATTTTTCTTCTTAGTTCTGCAATTCCCATTTATTTCCAAGAAGAGATCAAATCCTATTTTAATCATCTTGGGCAATAGCACCTTACATAGGCCGAGACAGCTAGTCTAGTAGTGAACTAGAGCTTTGGCTTAGATATTTTCTTGCAACTGTAATCCAAGATCCCCCTCTTCTTATAATAGGGGGAAGAAACACTTTAATAGAGGTTGGTTGGTTCTAGGATTTTCTCACTCAATGGGTCTGAACACTGTGATACCACTTTGGCTCAAAAATCTATAGGAGAATAACTTGTATTTCAGATTGTATTACTTTACACAGACATATCTTTCAGACTAAGCAAATAAATGGTTGTGATTCCCCCTTCTAAGTATTACAATATGTTATCCTCTTGTTTAATTCCATTATGTTAATATTCTTCTCTGCCTTCATGCTATAATAGCTGCTAGAAATTATTTCATGCTTCCTTGCAGATCATGTGTGTTGATTTATTAATGCATATGCCTAAATCAAGGGCTGCTGAAATTATATCTTTAAAATGATCTATATGAATCATAGCATCCATCCTCTCTTCAGTCCATTATCTCTACTTGTAACTCAAACAAGTGTAGAATTTCCCATTTCTTGTAGCTCTATGTGTTCATTATAGAATTCTGGATGTTTTGGGCTCTATATGAAGAGTTATGCATTCTCCTCATCCACTCTCATTTACTCAACAAAGCCTATTTAGTTGTAATCCCCTTTGAATTAATCATTTCCCTCTCTTCTATGTGATACTTCTGGGAACTATGTGGGTGAGGAAGTACCTGAAATGTATAGCTCATACCTTTGGAGGAATGAACAAAGCCCCCTTATTATCTTTTAGTATGTGACAATTGGAGTGCTACAAACCCCTCACATATAACATTTCATGAACTCCTCTATTTAATATGTCCTAGGCACTGGTCTACAATCAACCTAGGGCTTGTCTCTAGGAGGCTTTCTATATCCCCTACAGCACTTGTGCCACAAGGTGCTAGATGTAGCTACAACAGAACCCATTCTACCAGCTCTACAAGCATTCTAAAGATAGAAGCCTTAATTTCCTGTAGTGCTTCATCAATGCAATCAAATCCATCCTCAAAGCTGAAGGTTAATAAGAAACTTTCCTTCAAGATATCCCATTCGGCTGTCTCATGGCATAGCTCTGTTTCTAAATACTTATTCATTGGAATAGTATCTAAGGTATGACAAAAGATATGCACCCATTCCGGTTGTGGCTCTTCTCCCCCAGATTTAGTCCACTGCGCCAAGTGTTCGCATGGATCATCCTTTACATTGTATTTTTCATTAATACATGTATTAGTGTATTCAAACCTTAGATTCATCATTCGCTTATATTCCTTCTAGTCAGTGAAGATATCCTTATGTGTACCCCACCAACTAGAAAGCGCAGTGCATAGTGCCAGCTCGAGCGCCTGGAAACAATGCTCTTCCGGCACCTCCCTTTCAAACTCATCCAAAAATAAATTAAGATCATTTAAGCCATCATAATGTGGGAGATTCCTTACCTCTATAGATATGCACCGCAACAATTTTGTCATCATATTGCAACGTAGTGTAGAGACTTCATGCAACCTATTATGCCAGTGTTTGAGCTCTTCGTCTAAGTCTGAAGTACATAAGTTGTCTCTATCCCACATTTTCCACCCATATTCAGTGGGATTGATCCAATATTCGTTGCACACAGTAATCTTGTATATTTGGTCTAAGTCATCTTCCTTCACATGGTCACGAATCGGTTCAGTGTACCACACTCCTTCAATACAATCCAGTGGCACAATAACCCTAAGCACCTTCTTCTCAAATTTCATCCTTTGCCTCTTCAAATTAATTACTACATCCATGTCAAAGGCCTAATCGATTCCTAGTAGTGCAGGGTAAATATTGTTTTCATCCACTATTTCAATTACTTCAAAATAGGTCAGAGCACTTTCTCCTTCAATGTCTACTATTACCCCATATAGGCGCCCCACAGAAATTATCTTCCATTGATTTTCCATGCGTATATGTATAGGAGACAATTGTAGCACAGGTCTCCCCATCCTCTCCCATGTTTCTGTTGGGTGTAGAGCCTGATTATATTCTTTATTTATAGGAATCGACACATTGGACCCTAGTTCATAATGTGGTGGCAATGCCGCCCATAAAATGTACGCTACAAGGGGGGTCCAGGGGGGGCAGCTGCGATCTTTGGGAGCCCCCCTGGCGAGGGATCAGGGGCAAAGCCCTCGAACCTAAAAATAGATGTAAAATTTCCTTGTAAAATGTTGTAATTTCGTAGTCAATCTAGCTTGTTCATTAGGTGAAGTCTGATGGTAGACGTTATGTATAATTTAGGGTTTTTTTGCCGTAGAAGGAAACCCCTCGCTATATATGAGGGAATTGTATTGCGTCTAAGTAGATCGATATTCTGAGCGAGAAAGAGAGAGGAGATTGTGTGAGAGTGAAGAGGGAATTATCGCAGATCTAATGTAGGTTGTATCTCTTCATTTTGATGGATAATATAAAAGGAAGGACTGGTTATTTCTCTATGGACGTAGCCCAAATTGGGTGAACTACGTATATCTGTGTCTCTCTTGTTTTATGCATTTTATGTTTTTATATTTCTGCAATATATTTTATGTGTTCCATTGCTCCGTAATATATAATTTTTTAACAGCTGGTATCAGAGTTGAAGGTCTATTTGGCTGATAAAATCGTAGGAGAGAAGGGTTCCTGGTTCGAGTGGGAGAAATGGTGGAATATGGTAGGTATAGGGTCGAAAAATTCAATGGCCAAAACTACCAGATGTGGAAGATGCAATTGGAATATTATCTGTATCAGAAATATGTGTACCTACCATTAAGTTGAAAGACAAAGAAGTTGATAAGTATGACAGACACAAAATGGGATATTCTCGACAGAAAGGTACTTGGAACAATACGGTTGTGCCTAGCGACATCGGTAGCATTTAATATTTCAAAGGAAATAACAACAAAGGGTTTAATGTTGGCATTGGCCAAACTATATGAAAAACCATCGACCTCAAATAAGGTATTTCTTATGAAGCGTATATTTAATATGAAGATGTTAGAAGGTGGATATGTTGCTGATCATTTAAATGAATTTAATATAGTTACCAGTCAATTAAGTTCTGTAGGGTTTACTTTTGATGATGAAGTTAGGGCTCTGTTATTTTTGTGCTCATTTCTAGAAAGTTGGAATGGTTTAGTTATGGCCCTTAGAAACTCTGTCACTGAATCTAGTACTTTAAAGTTTGATTATGTTATCGATGCAATGCTTTGCGAGGAAATGTGACTGAAAAGCTCCGGTGAGACATCAGGTAGTGCTTTGACTGCAAAGACTAGAGGAAGAAAAATGGAAAGAGGAAAGAGCCCGGGATATCGCAGTAAGTCAAGGAAAGGTAGATCCAAGTCCAGATCGAGTATAGTGTGCTAGAAATGTGGGTAGAAATGACACCTGAAGAAATACTGCAAGTCTCAGAAGGGAAAATAAGGAGACACGCAACAATAAAAAAATCATGAAGCGAATGTGACAAGTGATGTTTTGCAAGATGCTTTGATTCTTTCATTATAAAATATTATTGATGCCTGGGTGGTAGATTCAAGGGCCTCATTCCATGCCACACCTGATAGGAAACATCTTCATGATTATGTTCAAGGATATTTTGGACAGGTTCAATTGGGTGATGATGAACCCTATAAAATCATTGGCATGGGTACATTTTTCATAAAACAACAGAATGGAAACAAATGGCTATTGAATAAGGTAAGGCATGTTCCATATCTGAAGAAAAATCTTATTTTAATAGGGTATTTGGGAGGTGAATGTTGTGTAACTACCTTTACAGATAAAACGTGGAAGGTCAGTAAAGGAGCCCTGGTAATAGAAAAAGGAGAAAACGTTGGTACATTGTATTTATGCAATGGTATTTCTAACTCTGTTAATTCTTTAACCTCTACAAGAGAAGATACAGTATTGTGGCATCATAGGCTTAGGCACATGAGTGAGAAAGGGATGTAGATTCTTCACTCAAGAAATGTTTTTCCAGGTTTGAAGCATGTTGATTTAAAATTTTGTGAGAATTGTGTTTATGGAAAACAGAAGAGAGTAAGATTCCTCAGAGTTAGGAAAGAAAAGAAGATCGAAAAAATAGAGCTTGTGCATACAGATGTATGGGGACCTTCTCAGGTATCATCTCTCAATGACTCTCATTATTATGTTACTTTTATTGATGATGCAACCAAAAAAACCTGGATTTATTGAATTATAAATAAATCTGATGTATTTGATATTTTCAAGAAATGGAAATCTTTGGTTCAAAATGAGATAGGAAAAAGGTTGAAGTGTATCAGGTCAGACAATGGAGGTGAATATTGTAGTAAAGAGTTTGATAGGTATTGTTCATAGAATGGAATTTGTAGAGAGAAGACAATTCCAAGAACACCACAAGAAAATGGTGTGTTAGAAAGGATGAACAGGACAATCATGGAGTATGCAAGGTGCATGATATTGAATGCAGGATTGCCTTTACAATTTTGGGTAGATGATGTAGATATTGTTGTTTATCTAATAAATAGAGCGCCTTCAAGTTCCTTGGATGGTGGTATTCCAAAGGAGGCATGGACAGGTAAAAAGGTAAGCTACTCATTTTTAAATACTTGTGGTTGTGAAGCCTTTGTCCACATTAATAAAGAAAATAGAACAAAGCTTGAGCCAAAATCAAAGAAATGTACCTTTATTGGATATGGTGTTAATGATTTTGGTTATCACTTTAATGATTATGAAAAACACAAAATCATTAGAAGCAGAGTTGCCATATTCAATGAAAAGGTTTTGTATAAGGATCAGCTATAGGAAAAGAAACAGGAAAAAGAAAACAGAGAATACACAGTGTTTGATGAGATCATAGAAAAAGTGATGGTGCTTGAAAATCATAATGATCAACAACCTGAACAAAAACAACAACCATAACAACAACAAGCACCTCAAAAATCTAAAACTGGTTTTAGAAGATCTACCAGGATAAGTAGACCCCATGAACAATACTCTCCTTCATTATGTTATGTATTGTTGACTGATTTTGGTGAACCGGAATGTTATGAAGAAGTAGTGCAGGTAGAGACCGGGAAGAAGTGGGAGCAAGGCATGAAAGAAGAGATGGAATCCTAAGCATATAACCAGACTTGGGACTTAGTCAGGTTTCCTGTAGGTAAAACAACATTGCAGAATAAATGGGTTTACAAGTTGAAGGAAGAAGATGGACGTAGAAAAAGTATAAAGCTAGACTTGTGGTGAAGGGGTTTGCACAGAAAACTGGTATAGACTTTGATGAGATATTTTCTCCTGTTGTTAAAATGACTTCAATTAGAACTATTTTATATCTAGTAGTAGCTGAAGATTTGCATCTTCAGAAGTTAGATGTAAATACAACCTTTCTCCATGGGGATTTTGAGGAAGAGATATATATGCAGCATCCATAAGGATATGAGGTAAAAGGGAAGAAGAAACTAGTGTGCAGGTTGAAGAAGATCTTGTATGGCTTAAAACAACAAGTTTATGTCTGAACAAGGTTATACTAGATGTTAATCTGATCATTGTGTTTATCTCAAAAGGAAAAACGATGGCAGTTATATTATATTGTTATTGTATGTAGATGACATTCTTGTTGTAGGTTCTAACATGTAGAAAATACATGTTCTCAAAATAAAATTGGCAAACTCATTTGAATGAAGGATTTGGGTGCTGCAAAACAAATCCTTAGTATGAGAATAACTAGAGACAGGAAGAATTGCAAATTCTCAAAGTGAGTACATACAAAAGGTGTTGAAAAGGTTTAATATGTAGAATGAAAAACCATTTAGTATACCTTTATCTAGCCATTTCAAACTAAGGAAATGTGTCCCAAGACTCAAGAAGAAATGGATTATATGTCTAAAGTTTCATATGCATTAGTAGTTGGAAGTTTAATGTATGCAATGGTCTGCACAAGCCCTGATATTGCACATGCAATGGAGTTGTAAGCAGGTACATGAACAATCCAGGAAAAGAACATTGGATGGCAGTGAAGTGGATTCTCAGGTATTTGAGAGGTACCACAAATCAAGCATTATGCTTTGGTGGTTCAAACATTGCTCTACAGGGATATGCTGATGTAGATATGGTGGGTGATAAAGATAACAGGAGGAACACCATAGCATATGTTTTTACTGTAGGTAGAATAGCTATCGATCGGGTCTCAAAACTACAAAGTGTTCTTGCACCCTCAACAATGGAAGAAGAGTATGTTGATGCTATAGAGGCTAGTAAAGAAATGATTTGGTTACAAAGGTTTCTGGATAAAGTGGGTAAGAAGCAGGAGTTGGGCAGGTTATACAACGATAGCCAAAGTACCATACATCTTGCAAAGAACTTTGCATTTCATTCCAAGACTAAACATATACAGCTCAAGTACCATTTCATACGGTTAGCATTGGAAGATGGATAGTTGAAGCTGGAAAAGATACACACTAGCCAGAATCCTGCAGATATGTTAACAAAAGTTGTAACTAGTGAGAAACTAAGATTCTTCTCAGTTTCAATTGGTCTTCAAGTATGATGACGAAGATGAGAAACAGCGAGGTCGAAAGTGGATTCATTATCCAGCAAATGTAGCTGTGGTGGAGTTTCTATAATCAATCTCCAAGTGGGAGATTGTTGGGTTTGGAGCCTGATTATCTTCTTTATTTAGAGGTATCACCACATTGGACCCTAGTTCATAATGTGGCAGCAACGCCACCCATAAAATGTACGCCAGAAGGGGGTCTAGGGTCGTTCATTAGGTGGAGATCTGATGATAGAAGTTATCTTTAATTTACGTTTTTTTGCCCTAAAAGGCAACACCTCGCTATATATGAGGGAATTGTATTGCATCTAGGTAGATCAGTTTTCTGAGCAAGAAAAAGAGGAGAAGATTATGTGAGAGTGAAGAGGGAATTATAGTGGATCTGTTGTAGCTTGTATCTCTTCACTTTGTTGGATAATATAAAAGGAAGGACTAGTTGTTTTTCCATCGACATAGCCCAAATTGGGTGAACCACGTATATCTATGTCTCTCTTGTTTTATGTGTTTTCTATGTTTATATTTCCGCAATATATTTTATGTCTTCCATTGCTCTGTAATATATAATTTTCTAACAATTTTCTTAGGTAGTACATTCGCATCAAAACCCAAATCTAAGATGACTTGTTCCATTTCATATTCTCGAATATGTGTGGTCAACCTCATCTCGCGCCCTACTTGCTTCTTATGTTTACCCAATTTCCTCTCAACCCACTGTTCTGAGGGAATCTTGGTTTTTCTTGTACAATTTTTTATTAGCTTCTATAGCCCTTCCACCGCCTTCTTATCCCTCAATAGCTTCATACAAGGTTTCATAAAAGTGGCTAATAGTGAGGGATCCACATCCTACACTTCATTGTTTCCAGTGGATTTCTCTTAACTCCATGATGTAGAGGCTTCAAGAAAATTATTCTTGGCCTCCATAAAATTTTCTTTAGCCCAGTTGAGATCAAACCTGACTTCCTTTTCAACAACCTTACACACCCATCCTTTAGTCTTTGGCTGCTTTCCTTTATCTTCTCCTATGGCCATACCACTGTGTGTTACAATATTAATACTATGATATTCTTCACGAGGCTACGCCCTCATCATTTGGATATTTAGCATAGCTTGTTGCGTCATTTTCTCCTGCATCTTAGCTATTAGCACTAGGCAATCTTCTATCACATGATCAAACTATCTGCAATATTGACAGGATGGATGCGTTGGGTTCTAACTGTTGCGCGCAAAATGTCCAGCTTTTCCACATTTATAACAAATGATTTTTCCATGACCTCTAAAATCCCCTCCTCCTCTTCCTCTTCCACAGACTTGAAATCCTCTGCACACTGCACTCGTGCTCTAATCCTAAGGCTGATTTTTTGTCTACATTCGATAGGTAGGGGTCCTTTCCATCATCAATTCTTAACTTTGATAGTTTCGCTCATCATGTCCAACCGATTTATAGAAGGTACAAAACAATTGTTGTGGCATCTCTATAAACTTTTTCAAAAGGTGAAAATTATTCGTCAAATGCTTTCTAGCTATCTGGCAGACAACACAACATAATGGTATTCTTGTGCTTGGTCCTACAATATTCTCGGGTTTCAAAGGAATGAGACCTCCTCTAGTCAAATAATTTTGATAAATAGGGCAGTGATCCTTATCATGTCCCTTTTCTTTACATTTTATACACCAAATTTCAGCACGCACCTCTTGCTGAGCTTCCCTCCATGTCTTTAAGCTCTACAAATCCATGTGCAGGCTTGCGAGCTACAACTGAATATATTTTACTCCAACATTCTTATCATGTACTGGCAAGGCTTCCAACCTCATTACGATCTCCACAGCCTCTACTTGTGTTACTATCTTCTTCTTTGAAAATAGTAATCTTAGATGAGGCAAAAATGAAGCAATGTAGTGGCCTTTGTCTTAATTATCTGTGATGTTCATATTAGCCTATCAAATCAGGAATTTTAGCCTCTCATCAAAATCCCACGAGGACTCATTTATCATTTGTTGTATCTCCTTAAACTCAGTTACAGACTGTGCCTGAGACTTGGGCTTCTTAAACTCATTGTCCAATGCCTACTGAGTCTCTGCTAATGTCGCACCAGGTCGATCTTGACAGAATTTAATATACTAAGTCAGTGCCCTATCCTATAGCGCTGTGACCAACTACACTAATTCTTTATATTATCATTAGTAATCTGTTGCATTATCCACACAACATTTACAACAAACTATAATTTCTCAAGGTCTTCGCTTCCTACCCCTTTAAAGGTTGGCATCTTCATTGCGTTCACCATATTGAATGGTTGATGTGGAGGTGGAGGTGGAGGTGAAGATGTAGGTGTATGCAGCAGAGGTGTAGGTGGAGATGGAGTGGATGGGTGAGGTATCCTCAGGATACCCTCACTTACCATTTGCAACATGCTTCATGGTGTACTCAGAATAGTCCCTTCATCATCGCTGGAATAAGATCCTAACAACTGACTGTATTCTAAGCCCGATTCCCCGTCCTATAAAGGGTTATCCGCTTCTCATAGTGCCAAACATCAAGGTAATGGCATAACCCTTTTTTCAGACAACAACATCTTAGTCCAAGTTTTCAAAGATTTTAAATACTTACCTCATGGTCCCTTAAAGAGCCTACATTCTACTTCACTATTGGTGATGGTTGTATCAATCACAAGTTCAGTGACGAACCCTCCTAATATGCGATCAATCCATTGATCAATAGCCCACGCGATGTTGTTTTCTAAAGCTTCCAGGCGCATTACCAGCTCTGGAGTCCACACAATAGGGCAATAAAGTCTCCACGTACCCTGATTTTTTGCTAATCTAGACAGCCACTCATGCAGTTCGTAGGGGAGGAAATAGAAAAACGCTTTGGTTTCATCTATGTACAGGTATCTATTCAACCACTGCTCCTTGGATAGCCATGGGTTTTTATTCTCCTGAGCTACAAACATGTGTGGAACTTCCGATCATGCCACTTCTCAATTTCTTTCTTAGTAGGGAACCACTTATTCGGCATCACACATTCCTCAAATGGATCCCAGTCCTAGCAACAGAACCATTTGTTGGCTTGATAGTGCCTGACCCAAGTTTAGCTTTAACTGCACCAACCAACAAAACCCTAATTGTTGGCCCTTTTAGCAACAACCTGCATAACTCAGGCTACAGTCTCACCCGAAGTAGTATTGGGGTATGTTAGAACCAGGTTTCTACATCCAGAGGCCTGTGTGATGGTTTCCTGATATCCTTATGGCTTAGATCTACCTTCATGCAGCTTTATCACTTTCGAACAGTAAACTACTGCAAATCTATCTAAATGGCTCCTAGATCTTCACAAAGGTAGATAACTACTCTCAACATGCAAAAATATTATAGATATACTAGTTTCACGTAGTAAATAAGCATTAATTTATATAGAACATGTCACAGAGTGAAGATACATAAAATTTAGTAGAAGTAATTAACAAGGACCATATGCATCAAAATCGTCTCAAACAGTTTTTATTAAGTATAAACGTTCAATTACAGACTTCTTATCCCTACGCACTCAGCTACAAGGGCCCGTGTAATCAGCCTGTGGAATTACCAAAATCTTCACGCACTTAGTTGTAGGAGCCTTCCCCTTTCGCCTAAGTATAGGAAACAAACCTTTCCTACCTTAGCACATCGCCCTTACAATTGACTCTTTTGTATTGGGTTTCTACTTAGACTCGCTATGACAAACTTATTTTTAGAATTTTCTTTACAATACCATGGTCCACAAACCATGGGCGAGTCTCAAAACAACTCTATCATCTACCAAACTAAGGGACTAATTCCCTTGGATTCTACTAGCTTTTTGCTCTACTCCCACATTTCACAGAGACTTTACGTTCGTTACAAAATGAAACTACAAAATTTACTCAAAATTGACTCAATTGACCCTAGTGACCCCTTCCCAACAATGGAAGATCTCTTTTTGTTCAGAATTGTGTCATGCACCCATCAAGATAACAAATTGTGCTCCTTAATCCATCTTTCCCCTTCCCTATTCTGAACTACACCCTTCAAAAATCAAGCCTTCCTTTGAGCACACTTGTTTGATCTAAAGGAATGTGCCCTCCTTGCAAGCACTCCTTCAACCTGAAGGAATGAACCCCGATTGGGAGTACTCCTTCAACCTGAAGGAATGCACCCTCCTTGAGCACATGAGAAAACCTCAAAGTCCTTAAGTTCCACCCATAATCCTTCCACAATATGCCATGCACCCTCTTGACCCTTTGAGCGCATGATCGCACTTGGAAAACATAAAGCTTCATCCTTTAGCCTTCAAACTTGATCCATATGCCCTCTTTGGTCTATTGAGTGCATGAGCGCACTTTAAAGGCATGGAGATTCATCCTTCATCCTTCATAGTTATGTCATGCACCCTCATTGCTTTCCTTTGGGTGCACTCCTTTGACCTGAATGAATGCAACCTCGTTAAGAGCACTCCTCCAACCAGAATGAATATTCCCTCCTTCAGAGCACTCCTTCAACCCAAAGGAATGTACCCCCCTTGAGCACACTTCTTCCAACCAAATGAATGTACCCTCCTTGAGTGCACTCCTTCGACCTGAAGTGATGCACCCTCTTTGGTTTCTTGAGTGCATGAGCGCACTCTGAAGGAATGAAGCCTCATCCTTTAGCCTTTAGCAGTGTGCCCTACACCCTCTTTCTCTCCCTTGAGTGCACAGTGCACTTGGGAAGCCCAAACAATTCCTCTTTATCCTTCAGACTTGTAGCATGTACCCTCCCTTGACTATCTCCCTCTTTTTAGTACATGAGCGCATGCCAAAGCCACAGAGCCTTACTGCTTCAGCCTTTCAAAGTATGCCCATGCACCCAAAATCCTATTTTGTCCTTCGTAAGTGCACTAAAAAGGAATTAATAGAAAATATGTATAAAACATGGTATATTAGGATAAGTTCAGGTTGATAGTTTCTCATCATGGGTGATTACAGAAGCAATTATTACAGGGACCTCATGGAAAGCACACATGATGAAGATTGGGAAAAGAGGATAAACAAAAGAAGCATGAAAAGAACCAAGAACATATTTGAAACTTGATGATAAAATTACCCCAAATCTTCCAAGATTGAAGACCCTTTGTAGGGTGAAAGCACCGTGATCATAAGATAAACAAAGAGCAAATACAAAGTGGTAGTCATGTCACCACCTAAGAAAATCCATGTCATCAGTCACTATCAGTCTAAGTCATCAAATATAGTTACATGTCAAGTCTCATCATATGATGATGTGGAAGTAATGTTGTAGTATTTAAATCATTATAAAAGAAAAAATGTAATGTGTGGAAGTACAAGAGTCATATGTGGAATGTGGAAAGTCACTTAGTCATTTGTGGACCAAATGCCTTCAGGAGAAGTCCAAAAGATATTGGAAGTTCAAGAGTTTTTTAGAAGTTAGAAGTCCAAAGGAAACATTAGAAGTCCAAGAGTCATGAGGGTAATTAAAGAGCCATGGTAATATGAAATTTCATTCCCCTTATTATAAAAGCAACCTCGTAACTCAAGCAAAGGATTTTTAGGGGCTTAAGCTTTGGAGAGCTAGTCTTGGCATCTCTACTTGGCAGAGAGAAAACTATTCTTTGCAGAAGAAAGAAGTGACTTAATGTTCCATTATTGGAACTAGTGTTTTCCATTGTAATTGATGTACTTGGATCTTTCACCTTATAATTTAAGCTCTATGAGCCAACACATTTCCATGCATGTATGGCAAATGTTTTAGGACTATTCTTGGGATGTTTACGGCATATGTTGTGGTCATATGTGCTAAAGAAATTGAACTATTTTTATGGCTTTAGTACTTATCTCATTGAATGGGTGTTGTATTCACCTTAATTTCATTTTGTGAAATATTTCACTAACAAAACCTTTCATGCACTTGCGCACCTCTTCTAGGATAGTATTATTGCTTTCCTCTTAGAGACTCAATTTTTCTCTCCCCTGCTAAAGGTTTCCTTTTAAATCCTGTAATGTTGTCTTCACAATGCTATCTTAATTTCTTATTCAAGGTTTATGTATATAATATCTTATTTTATCCATTGAAACCAAGATAAACCTTTGTGTTTCGTGGTCGGATCGATACTCCGAATGGGGCTCCTACTCCAAATGGTGTGAGGTCTAATTGGAACTTCACATTGGGGAAACCCCTTGTATATTGGTGGTTTCCAACACTGTCAACAGATAAATAAAACACATTGGTACAAGAGAATGCATCAAAACTACCCTTTAAGAATGTACAAATGTATCCCTTTTACTAGATGCGACACTTCCCTTACCAAAAGGTGACAATAAGAAAAAGTGAAAACGACACTTGCAAAAGATAAAGAAAGTGAAAGTGGTACATGTTATAGTGAAGAGAAAACAGAAGTGCCACTTGTAGAAGTGAAAGAAAGCAAAAATGGAAGTCGCAAAAGTAAAAGAAACACTAATTAAAACCAAAGTTCACAAAAGTGACAGTTGAGAAAACTCACTGGAATAGAAGTAAAAATGCAAAAAATGTGCGGGAGACTATTAATGGAGAGCATTATAGGCCAGTTTGTAACATCTGATCAGTGAGCCTCCTAATGGGATCAATCAACATCCTATTCCCCCTTGTCACCATCTTTCACAAAGCCATATGCATGTACCTTTCATTTTCGAGAGTTCTAGCCCTAAACTTCTTCATCTAAGCTAGTTTGAAGACAAAGGCTCCTTGTAGGCCTACTAGGTTGCGGTTATCAGTGGGTTGTTGCTCTGTGGCCTATGTTGGTCAAAAACAATTTGATCCCCTTTGCACCTGCGTTGGTTAAATAAATCTAGGACAATGGTCGGTGTTAGCTTCCTATACCAATAGGTTTCATTTTTCATGATTGACAATGGAAGTGCCAAAAATGTTCATCCTTTTCATGCTGCAAAAGTTTCATTTTTGAAGAATTTCACAGTTAAGGGAGGGCCAAACAGCTTAATCTTGGCCTCCCTAGGTTTAAATTTCTTGTTTTAGAAAATAGAGAAAGAAAATATGTCCAAACAATTTAAGCTTGGCATATTACTAGCTAGGTAGAGAATGAAGGTGCCCAACTGTCTAATCTGGGCCCTTGGAAGCAATAAGGGTAGTTTTTAGATAGGAGGGTAGGTAAAAAAAAAAAAAAAAAGGAAAAAGAAATCAGGGTTTGCAAGTCTAAGTGCACCCGTCCGGAAGTAACAAAAAATGCTAGGTGTATTAGGCTCGGTAGGTAGCCTGGGGTTGCAGAAACAAGGTCTTGATCCCCTAATGTATGATCAATCAGAGCTTATTTCATCAGTGACAGAAGTACCAAGGAAGTTGTTTTATGGTACAACAAGGAAGCATGACTAACTTCCCCTTCATCCCCTCAGAAATCATTCACTAACATCCCCTCAAGGACCTTGGGATCTGCCCAAAAAGTCCATTTTCACTCCATTCTTGTTAAGAACCAAGTTGACATCTGAAGTTGACTTACTGAAAAGAAGCCACATTTCTTGTGTAAAATCATTTCTCCATATCCCATTCAAATCACATGTCTAAGTTCCATATCTTGAACTTGGCATCATTTCCCTTAAATTTCCATTTCACCAAGTCATATTAACTCCTAATTCTACTATATAGCTCCCTAACTACTTTCCCATCCCTATTTGATATTAAAACTATATAAAATCCCAATAAATAATAATATCCCATCCTTGGCACTATAGCCATATTCTTCTAAGTCCAGAAGGCAGTAGTCCATCTGGGGCTCCTACTAACCCATCCGCCTCCTAACTAGAGTTAGTCTAACATCTGGTCACACTAACAACCATTCCCCCTCAACCCTAATGTTACAAGACCCATGTTCCACCCTTATCCTAAACTACCCCATTTAAATATTTTGACCTGTTCGCTCATAATCCCGTAAACCCACTTTCCTAAAGTCCCCCCCCCCCCGAAATTAAAATAACTAATAAAGGCGCTGCGGGCCCCATCCCTTATCCTTCCACCGCCTTCTTTGTTCCGCCATCTATCTGATTGCCCGTGCCCTGGATCTACTGTGGGCAGGTCTTTTCCCCTCCGAACCTGTCGATGGTTAGCATTCGGGAGATGGGCAGTTTTCCCATCGTACTCCCACCATCCGTCACCCTCTCGACTGTGGCGGAGCCCCCTCCTCCCAAACCACCTGTGCACAAAAGCGGTGCACCATGAAACAGGAAACCGCCTTCCCCAATGTGACGTCGGCGCCATGTCTCCCCCTGACGTCACCTCCGCTCCGCAGATGCTCTGCCACATTACCGCCACCTAACCCCTTTCCTACCTGTGCCTTGCCACCGTGTCACTGCCATGTCACCGCCCTGTCAGATGCCACGTCACCCATCCATACCCGGGACCCGCCGATGACGTCATCCCGTGAAAGCGCCAAAAGCGCGAAAATGTCATTTTTTGCATAAAAAGCGCGCAAACGACCATTTAGATTCATTTCTATTAGTCCATTTGTAAATCTCTCATTCTCTCTCGTGACCATTTTCGCTCCCAAAGCTCGAACTAAACCAACCAAGCTACCACAACCTGCAATTCAACTCCATAGCTTGCCATTGTACCAGATCGTCCACCGTTGGCACCGTTGAAACCAGGTATTTGCCCAAATTCACCTATTTGCCCCTGTTTCACCGTTTTCTCCATTTCATTTGCATAAAACTCTGCAAATTACCAAACTATAGACACTAAAGCACCTAAATGCTGCCCAAAATTCTCCAATCAATGCTCTGTCTGAAGAACGCTCTGTGAACCCAAGCCCACTTACAAATTTCACCGTCAAAATATGGTTTAAAGGTTCATATTGTTGGCGGAAGCTTTATATGGCCGTGCATTGCCCCCTGTTACCATAATCCTCTGTAAAAATCCCATATTCAGCTCAAAAATCAACCCTGTTTCCTCTGTAGTTTACCCACACAGTCTATCAACCCAGTGAAAATATCAAAGAGAGGAAAAGCTTACTTGAATTCTGTGAATTGGCCTCTTTTATGATAAGCTACAGACAGTGAAGACTACTGCCTCAATTCAAACTCATTTTCCAGCTCCTTTGCAAATACTCAAAAGTGATTGTCCTTAGTCTGCTTTCTCACTAATCTTCACTCCAAGTGCAAACACAGAAAAGTTCAAAATGGCCACTCCATCAGCTCTACACATCACTCCCATGAATTCACCAAACAAAGAGCTCGAAGCAATGGCCCTGGCTGACAATGATTATCTTATTCAAGACCTAGTTAGGAATAGGAATCATTTGCATACCTATTGCCAGCTAAGAAACAGTTTCCTTAGCAACTCTGACATGTATGGAATATGGGAGTCCAATTTTCCACATTATTTCCTCCCCTCTGTCAATGTTTTTCCAGAGATTATTCACCTGTGTGCTATAATTATGAACCAAATCAGAGAGCTGTCAAGTCTCCATCTGGGAGCATACTTTTTTATATCACTCCTGACTCCATCAACCAGATGTTAAATTTCAAGCAAACGCACCTACTATATCCTTTCTCCATGAAGCGCTTACTGCACGATGCCTCCTCTTTCCTTGCTCCCAAGATTGAAAGAATTGCTAAGACATTTATGAAGGAAAATTTTCAACCTAAGGAGCCACCTCCATTCCTATATGACCATTTCAATGAGGTTGGCAAGCTACTAGTAGATATGATATCCTATGTGTTAGGCTTCAAAACAAGTGAACATGTGGATGAGACAGTGTTGGTTCTGTTGTCTTCATTCAGCCAAGGGAAGCCTCCTTCTATCAAGTATAACTATGCCAAGTTCATAGCAAACAAAATTCATGACCAGCTCATAAAGCTAGATAGGGAGGGAATCTTCAAATATTCCTCATACATCTACCACTTGTTCTTATATTATCAGTCTAAAAGCTTCTAGTGTCCCATCAAGAAATTGGATTCAAAAGGAGAAAGAAGATTTTTTGTCCTCTGGTCATCAGTATTCCATCAAGTCCAACATTCTCCATACTCTTACTGTGAGTTTATTGACCAGTTTGTTTATCCAATCTCCTGCCTCTTAATGAAAGCTCCTCCTCCTAGAATATCTTATCAAATGTAGAAGATATTGCAGCTATCTAAGAGCTACAAATTAGGTGATTGGTATCTATACCAGGATCACACTGTCATCAGAATTTATGGCTGTGAGCTTTGTCCTTACAGGCTCCCAAGATATGTACCAATGAGGCGATTTGCCTTGGAATACTACAGGCAGATTATCAATTCAGATCTGACTCATTTTCAAAGAACCAAGAAGAAGGTTCGCCTGAAATTTAAAGACCGCCTAGGCCCCTTTATCATGAACAAGAAGGAAGGTTAGCAAGATGCTGACCTAATACTGAAGGATCAACTTAAATTGAAGAGAAGTTTCTGGTGGGTCCCTTATGACCCACTTGGCTTTATTAGTGCCAGAAGAGTCAAATATAGATTGACACCCTATACAAACTACAAAATCCCACACATTGAAAATTATGCTAATCAAGATGCGTGGGCACAAGGAACTTTAGTTGAAGAATTCACTCAGGAGGAGATTATGGAACAAAATGTTAAAGACCTTGAAAAAACTCTTGACTTAGATTCTTGTGAGTAGGTAACATTCAAGTGGCCACAGCAAATTGGAGAGGGCACATCAGTTGTTGCGGCCACACAACACGGCCAAGCACCATCTTCATCAACCACAGGTACAATAAAAAGAAAAGAGCCAATGGATACATAACAGGTGACTACAGAACTGCCTGCTACTTCAAAGGAGCAGTCCTAAGAACAGGCTCTTCCACAGCGAACAGAGGCACCCCAAATGCCAGTTTTACAGACTCCTGCCCATGAGGAAAGAGGAAGAAAATGTGACAGAGAAGATTCAACACCTGCCAGTGGATCTACGCAGCAGCCTAAATCTAAGAGGAAAAGAGTTGATTCTCCATTTGAGGAGGAAATCAATGAAGAGATCCTTGAAAACCCAAGGAGAAACAGAGAGCGAAGCCAACAAACACCTACTAGCTCTTTCCAACAAGAGCTAGACAGACAGCATGCCATGGAGGTGTCTTCCTCCACACAACAAAGCGAGAGACCAGGTAGTGTCAAAGCCAACGTCAAAGAGATCAAAGCTCATAATGAGCTACTAAGAATGCAATTATATGACCAGTTCCTAAAAGCAACACCTGCCAAACAGGAAAGATTGATGGCAGCATATGATATCAAGGAAGAGAAAATGATTCTTAGCCACTTCAAACCCAAAGTTCAGCAGCCACAGACAGCTACGAACTATGTGAGGACAAATTTGCAGGTCATGGCCAAAGACATCCACCCCATGGATCAAATTGAGCTACATAAGCAGAGTGGTGAGATGGTCTATGCTACTCTAGCAGACAAGGCCACACTGGCTCATGAGTTAAAAGAATCATTAAAGAACACTAATATTCAGTTAGATTTGGAAAGAATGTCCTCCAAAGCTAAAGACAACAGAATTAAAACATTGGAGGACATTATTGTTGACCTAGGACATGATCCTAAGGATCCTAAGGGTGTGAGGGCCCTCATGAAGAAAAAGGATGATGATATTGCTGCATTGAGAAAGCGATTGAGGTTGCCTCCTACTGAACATCCTCAAACTGCAGAGTTAATACAAGATAAAGAAACTGAAGATACATTAGATTTGTTGATGAAAATGAATCAAAGAGTAATCCAGATGGAGGAAGAATTAGAAAAAGCAGTCTCGAGCAAGCAGGGAGATGCAACCTCCCACCCACCTCCAGCAGTTCTAGCTAATGTCCCTATTCCTCCTACACAGTCAGCAACAACTACAACAGCATCTAAATCAAGCATGAGCATGGAAGAAATGATGAAAGCTGTCAAGGAGCCTGAGCTTCAGGCTACAGAGATTACAGAGGCCAAAGAGAAAATGGCCAATCTTGAAGAAAAGTATGACAAGTCTAAAATGACAGTAGCTGAAAAAACCAGGGAGATTAAGGCCTTGAATGACAAAATTAAAGCCTTAGAGAAAGAGCTAGATTTAGACAACACCCTGATGGAAATAAAGAATAATTTATGGGCCAATATAAATCAATCAATCACTGGCCAATGGAGGTCAATTCAAGCCATGTATGAACAGGTAGAACTAATTGGCAAAGCTCAGTTTGAAACTCAGAGAGCCAGAACAGCATTGGCAAACATGCCTGAGTAGGCCAACAAAATGATCAACTTCTTAAGTCATCAAACCAGGGAAGAATTGGCAGCATTACAAATCATGAACAGAACAGATGCCATACTGACAGCCAAGAAAGTGCTAACATTAAGAAGTTTTATTCAAACTCTAGAAGCAAGATGTCGGGAAATCCAAAAGGATGTAGATAATTTTGAAATAAAGCTTGCAGCACTGCAGACCAGAGGATTGCCCAACTTACTAACCAGCTCTGGAAGGTTATTGACATGTGACCAATATGCAACTAGGCTCAATAATTATGTCACAAATCAGCTTATTGCTTCGTCGAGTTCTTCAGTACAAGCAGGACCTCCTACAGGACAGACTCTTTATGATAAGCTGGAAAACTTATTTTACATGGAACATGAAGTCAACCACCTGTTTGAGATGCCTCCTAATTATTACAAGTATACATAAGCAGATGAGACACTCATCAAGATTCAAAGGCATCAGCTTCCTCCTGAAGATTGGTGGCAAGCAATGCTGGCCATTTTACCCAGGTGACATCAGTCTTTGGCTCCTATTTCAATTTTCAAATTCCATGTCGGCTACAGGTCAATAGTAAGCACCGGATAAAGCGCAAGAAAGAACAGGTGGAGCAGGTCAAATCAATGACAAAGCAAAGAGCTGGAACAGCAAGCCATAAAAGCTCGGATTTTGAAAACACAGCCTCAGCCGACTCAAATGGACGCAAAAATCAACATTTTCTGACAGAAAAGAACAGTTGTTACATTTTTATTTACTTCAACATTTACTTTCTCACCAGCCACTCCTTAGGAGTTGGTGAAAGAATTTATGAGTTAATAACTCATCCTCTAGATATTTTGTATCTCCTTTTTGTATATATACATCCCCATAGAATGTATTTGGGGTTGGTTGGTTGATTTGCATGACTCCTGGACTTGCGCTGTAATTTGTGAATGATTTCTATAATCAAAGATAGCTGAAGGCTTGGAAGAGGAAATTGTCTAGTGTGGTTTTAATGCCTGAAGAGTGCCTATTGAATTCTCGTGCTTCTACATGGTCCAATAAGTGTATCTATCTCTGTTTCTTTTTTATTTTACATATGTCATGGTCTAAATTACAGAAAGAAAGAATAGCTTAGAACTTGTTCAACATCACCCTATTCTCATTTTCTGTGATTTCTGTATGTTTTTCTTTTGTTTTAGGCATAAATATGAAATCCGCATGGCTCATATTTGCTCTATTCCATTCATGTATGACTGTAATGTAGGAATTCTTGATTGCTCCTATATGTTATTCACCCACATCCCCTCTGTCAACTGAGTGAGAGATTCTTAACTGCCTTTCATCTTTGACCTCCATTTCATCCCCCTTTCAGCTCTAATATTGTTCCATGTGTAGCTATCTTGCTCCATATTCCTCTTGTGACCAAGAAAACGCACCAGCAGCTCTAAGCCATGACTCCATACCCAATGGTTCGAATTTCTCACAGTTTGCAGTCTAACTCTACCTGAATACATTCATCCTTCCCACCAAAACTTAAACAAAACCCAAGAGTATTATAACTAGCCTAAGATCACCTCAAAGCAAAGCTTAAACACAAAGAGAGAGCCCTCTCTGATTGCAGGTAGGCTAGGACCTGCAGTTCAAAGATTGGTTTGTGGTTACCTCGGCCGTATTCCCTTAGGAGTCAAAGGGAACAACCTGAGTGATAACATAATGGCGACTCAACTAGGGACCGGAACTAGTTTTACAACTGTTGTCTACTCCTTAATACTGAAGATAAAATCTGAATGACAGCCAGCAAGCCTTAGAAACTGCTTTTGCTTTGCATTTGCAGGAGTATATAAAAGCTGCTTCAGTCAATTTTTATCCAGTCTTAAGTTCGAAACATCTCTTCCAAAATTTGATCAGTCTCTTTCTAAAACCACAGCTATTCCTAGAAGACACCAAAAAAGAGGTTCAGAAGCTGGCTCCAAAGAAGAAGACCCGTTACACCAAGTCTAATCCAGATCCAAATCTACCAGCCGTTTTTGAAAATCCTAATTTAATTCCAAAGATTCTCAGGAAACAAGAGGAAGAAGAGAATTTTACAGATTCAAGCCCTGAAACAGTTCCTCAAAGTTATATTCCAACTCGTGTTAAAATTTCATTACTTCCTCACACCACTATTCCTACATCTCCTACTTCTTCATCCACTTCACAAAGCACCTTCCCCACTCCTCCAGCCACTACCATCCTCCCTGTTGTTCCAGTTGTTCCACTTCTTCTTGCTGTCCCATTTATTCCTGCAAATATGGCCAATAGATATGCTCACTTACAATTACCTGCAAATCCAGGGGCTATGCCCCAAGAGTATCAAAGTAATATCACTTACTTTGATGGCGCTGGTGCCTATACAGCCCAACAGCACACCAAGAAGATGCAGGACTATTTTGAAAACTATGAAATTGATGATGATCATGTAAGGATGAAAAATTTTGTTCAAAGTCTAACTGGTGATGTAAGGACCTAGTTTAGATCGCTAGCTTCTCACTCAATAGCTAATCCTAAGGCCCTGTATCAAACTTTCTTAAACAGATGGGAAAAGAAGAAAGACCATTTACACATTTTAACTGAGTATGAAAATTTAAAAAGGGGTCCGCAAGAAACTGTCCAAGACTATTGTGCTAGGTTTAATAACGTATACAATGCCATACCACAAAACCTTAAACCCCCACCTGACTTGGCCTTGATCAAATTCCCTGATGGATTTGAATCTGACATGGCATATCAATTGAGGGAAAGAGCCCCATTAAACCTAGCAAACATGCAGAATATAGTTGTTAGTGTAGAAGCAAACTTAATTGCCAAACGAAATCGAGCAAGAACAAAAAGAAGAACAACATTCAAAGAAGAACCTTCAGTATTTGAGCAAAAATTAGATGCAATCATCAAAGGTATGGACAGATTAGGAGATAGAGTTGAAACCATTGAAAGAAAATCATCATGGGAGGGTCAAACAAGCAATACAGCCAGGAATCCTAATTTTAGAAAAAATCTGAACCAAAATGCTGGAAGGATTGGTCCTGATCAGAATATCAGACCTCCATTTCAAGAGAATTATGCAGAGGTCGCAACCTCTAGTGAACCAACAGAGGACCCCCACATCAACCTGATGGGTCTAGATAGTGAACAGCAGGTCTTTCTAACTCAAGATGACCAAGAAGCCCAAGAATTTAAACAATTTCAAACCAAATCTGGCGAGTCGTTTGACTTCAGAGAAGGTTATGATGCAGCTGTATATGAAGTTCACAAGCAATACAAGTTGAGAAGTAGGACCATAGAGGTTCCAGAACCTATCAAAACAAAGGATACTAAACAGCCAAAGAAAAATAAAAGAAAAAGCTTCCTTAATAGAACCTGATGATGGAAAAGGCCAAAACCCAAAGGAAGTGACAGTAGAGGATATAACAGAGATACACCCTTCATACAAACAACCATTAGTATCCTCTTCCTTAAAACAGAATTCAAACAA
>APFE031540343.1:0-14745 GCA_000404065.3 Pinus taeda | reverse complement strand
ACCACATCTCTTCTCAGAGATAAGCTACCATCGCCCTAGCTGGTTTATTTCCATTTCTGGTTGTAAGCATATTTCAGTATTTTCCATTAATGAAATGAAGTATTATTTCCACTGCATATTTGTGTATATGGTTATCTATGTATTTTGTTGCGTTCTTGTTTAAATCCGGATCACCCAACCAGCATACTCCGACATTCCACTCTGCAATTCGTCATCCAAATCTGCAAATTACCTTTGTGCGCATCCAAAAACTCAGGTATTTACCCGTTTTACCCTCTGAACCTGTGTTTTAAAAGTTTTCCACTGTAAATTATACCAAAAGAGCCAAATTTCAAACTGAATTTCGTCTATAGCTTCCATACAAGTACACCGAGACTACTCTTTTGCTCATTTTTCACCAAAAAACCCTGCAAATTTCGTTCCTCTCTACAGATTTCACCCAGTGAGCTAAATTCAAATCGACTTTGGTCTACAATTCCCAGAGGAAAAACCCCTAAACTGTTGTTTTGTCTATTTTGTGCCACAAAAACCCAAATTCTACTTTGAAAATCACAGGGAACTGAGCAAACATGGAAGCCCCTGCGTCCGTGGCCCTCAATATTGCACCCATCAATGCACCACAAAAAGAACTGGAATGGATACCTTTAGCTGACAGGGATTTTCAGATTAATGACTTAATTGGCCAAAAGCCTCACCTCCAAGCTTTTTGTGAAATTAGGAATAGCTACCACAACGGTGCCGATGTCTATGGAATTTGGGAGTCCAACATGCCCATGTACTACCTTCCTTTAGTGAATGTATTCCCTGACCTCATCCACCAATGTTGTGCTAATTATGAGCCTACTCAAAGGGTAGTGATGGCCCCTTCTAGAAATGTCCTCTTTCATATCACCACTGAATCCATCAATGAGATGCTACACTTCAAGCCAACTCAGCCTTTGGCTCCTCTTTCTATGGGATTCTTGCTTAACCAAGGTGCTAAACTGCCCAGATCAGAGATAACAAGAATAGCTCAATTGTTCATGAAGCCAAATTGCCAGCCCCAGCAACCACCTCCTTATCTAGATACTTGGTTCACAAAAGCAGGAAAGTTCCTTGTTAACATGATATCCTACATTTTAGGATTTAAAACCAGTGAATATGTTTATGAGACCACCTTGGTTCTCTTGTCAAGATTTACTCCAGGACAGCCCCCTGCTATCAAGTATGATTATGCCACCTTCATAGCTGATAAGATCCATGAGCAATTCATGACCCTGGACAGAGAAGGAGTTTTCAAGTACACATCATACATATATCATCTGTTTTTGTACTATCAAACAGATATTTTTCAGTTTCCCATTAGAAAGTTGGATTTCAAAGGAGAGAAAAGGTCTGTAATATTGTGGACCTCAGTCTTCCACTGTGTTCATGACTCCTCTTATACCTACTGTGTGTTTATTGATTTGTTCATACATCTAGCCTCTTCTTTATTGATGACAACTCCTCATGCTACACTTTCTGGTGAAATGAAAAAAAATTTACAGCTCTCCAAAAACTAGAGTATAGGCGACTGGTACTTATACCAGAATCACACTGAAATCAGAATATTTGGCTGTGAACTATGCCCCTACAAGCTACCAAATTTGTGCCCATCAGACTGTTTGCACTGGAGTATTTCAGGCAGTTTATCCATGCAGACATAACCCACTTCTGCAGTGCTAAGAAAAAGGCACAGCTCAAAATAAGAAATAAATTGGGCCCATTTGTCTTCAATAAAAGGAAAGCCTGGGAAGAGGTTGATAAGATTTTAGGGGAGCGACTTAAGCTAAAACAAAGTTTTTATTGGGTGCCATATGACCCCTATCATTTCATAAGTTATAGAAAAGTGAAAAACAAGCTAATAACCTACATTCATCACAAGATCCCTAAAATTCAACAGTATGCTAATCAACAAGAATGGATAGAAGGCACATTAGTTGAAGAAATTACTAAGGAAGAGAAATTGGAAAAAGCCATGAAAGAGCTTGAAAAAACGCTTGACCTGGACTCTTTTGGACAGGTATCCTTCAAGCTGCCTCAGCACACAGGAGGTGACACATATTTTGCTGGGACTTCTCAGCAACCATCACAAAAGGCCAGCACAGGGTCAGCTAAAGGCAAAGAGATGATAGACACAGAGCAGGAAATAATGAAAGACCAGCCTGCTACATCAAAGGAACAAAGTCAAGGGCAACTTCCCCCAGCTCAGACCAAGGCACCAGAAATCTCTACACTACAAACTCCTCTAAATGAGGAAAAAAGAAAGAAAAGAGACAGAGAAGAAGGCACACCTATCAGTGGACCAGCAGAACAGCCAGGGGAAAAGAGGAAAAGGTTAAATCCTTACTCTGAAGAGGAACTCTTGGAAGAAACAACAGGCAGCCTAAGGGGTGAGGGAATGACTGAACAGCAAACTTCCCCAATGGTGGGCACATCAACTAGCTCATACCAGCAAGAGCTAGTGAGGCAGCATAGTGTGGAAGTTTCATCCATCAGGCCTCAAAGCAAGCAAGGTTCGATATTAAGAGAACCTTCACTGAAATAAAGGCAAAGAATGATCCAGTGAGAATTCAACTTTATAATCACTTGATGAGGACAGCTCCCACAAATCAATGAAGGCTAATGTCATTATATGACATTCAGGAAGGAAAAATTATCCTTAGTCATTTTAAGCCCAAAATGCAACAACCAAAATCAGCTGCTAATTATATCAAGACCAATCTGGAAGTTCTCTCCAAAGACATCCATCTAATGGACCATATTGAATTGCATAAGCAAACTGGAGAAATGGTGTACTCCACCTTGGCAGACAAGGAATTATTAGCTCACAAATTGCAGAATTCATTGCACAACACCTCTGCCCAATTAAAGTTGGAAAAGGCTTCTTCATTAGCCAAGGATAACAGGATCAAATCCTTGGAAGAAATTATCATTGAGCTGGGACATGATCCCAAGGATTCCAAGGGCATAAAAGCATTAATAAAAAATAAGGAAGAAGACATTGTAGCTCTCATAAAGCAGCTCAAGCTGCCTATTATCATGCATCCCCAAACTATAGAGATTGTTGAGCAGAAATCACACGAAGATATGATCGATCTACTAATAAAAATGAATGAAAGATTGGTAGAAACAGAGCAGGAATTGGAGAAAGCACTACAAGGGAAACAGGGAGAGTCAACCTCCCAGCCACCTGAGATAGCTCCAACAGGTATAATAGCCTCTCCTACTACTTCAACAGCAGAAATCACCACAGGTCCAGCAGCAGGCAACAGCACTACTATGACAACAGAACAATTGATAAAGGCTATGGAGGAGTTAAAACTCCAAGTATCAGAACTGAAGGAAGCCAAAGAGAAATTAGCAAAATTAGAAGTGAGTTATGAAAAATCAAAAATGTCTATGGCAGAAAGAACAAGAGAGGTAAAAGCATTGGAAAACAAGGTAAGATCCTTAGAAAAGGATCTTTCTCTTCACAGACCTCTAGTAGAAATCAAGAAAATCTTGTGGGCTAATATTGGGAAATCCATCACTGATGAATGGAGATCAATACAAACAATCCATGAGAAAATTGACTTGATAGTACTAGCCCAAGTAGAGATTCAAAAGGCTAGGACATTATTGGGACACATGCCCGAACAGGCCAATAGGCTAGTACATTTTTTAAATACCCACAACAGTGAAGAACTAGCATCACTGGATATCAGGGACAGGAGAGGCACCATTTTGACAGTTAAAAAAGTGTTGACCATGAGGAATTTCATACAAAATCTAGAGAGAAAGTGCCAAGAGATGCAAATAGAAATAAATTCTTTTACAGAGAGGTTTGCAATTTTGCAGGAAAAGGGTCTACCCAGTTTATTAACCAATGATCATAAACTGATGACACATGCAAACTATGCTCACAAGGCGAATACATATGTTGTAAATCAAATCACAGCCTCATCAAGCACTTCATAAGAAATAGCACTCCCATCAGGACAAAACCTGTATGACAGTTTGGAAAATTTGTTTTAATTCAACATGAAATAAAACATCTTTTCACAATCCAGCCCAATTTCTTCAGGTATACGGAAGATAATGAAACATTAAGGAAATTTCAAAGATACCAATTTCCAGGGGACCAATGGTGGCAAATCATGTTGGAGATTATATAAATATGTATTTCATTTCTTTTGTCATCTTTATCTTGGCAAAATTCAATGCCCATGTCACACGCCATAAAGAAGAAAACAGTGGGGGATGGGAATCAAGATGGAGCAAAATCACATTAAAGCGGGATCAGATACAGTCGAAAGGGCTGGGACAGCAGCGCAAGGATATCAATAGAAGACAACTACCAGCCGACTCACTGAGCTTAAAAGTCAACATATCTGACCAACTAAAGCAGCCAACATAGCAGCAATTACTTCTTCATTTATTCTTCCCTGCTTTCAAGATCATTTATTTCTCTTCTTAAGTTGGTAGAATGAGTTATTGTTAGATATTGTCTCATTCAGATATTTTGTAACACTTTTTATATAAATACCTCCCCAATAGAAGTATTCGGGGTTGGTGATACATTCTCTGGACCATGCTGTAACTCTGAAATTTGTTGAATAAAAGGGTTGTTGGAATCCATTATTGTTGCATTGTCTAGATGTGGAATTGATGTTGAAGGCTATGTTACAGAATTCTTGAACCATTTCAGGGATCAATAGGTTTTTCTAACTTATGTTTTACAGTTTCTATTTACTATGTCATATACGTTCCATGATCTAGATAATAGAGAAAAAGAATAACCCAGAATTTTCTTGTTGGCACTCTGTGTTCAATCTCTGTTATTATTAATGTTTTCTTCAGAATTAGCATAAACAGGAATTCTTAACTGCTCATGTTTCCCCTAGTTCTTGCATCTTGAATATAGTTGAGGAATTCTTAACTGCTCTCTAGCAATAATCATTCGCTTTCCCTTTGTCAGTATGATGAAGGATTCTTAGTTTCCCTTCACCCCCTGATTCCATCTCATCTGATTTCAGCTTATAAATTGCCCCATGAACGATTACCCTGCCCTATAGTACTACCTTCTGTCAAAGAAACCATATCCAGCAATTCATCCTCACAGACTCCATTAGCCCAATGGGCTGAAGTTCTCAGACTTACACCCTGGTTCTACTGAATATCATCATCCAAAAATCTAAACAAACCCTTGTACTTCATAACTAGCCTAGCACACCTTATAACAAAGCTAAATTACAAAGAGAGAGCCCTCTCTGGATGTAGATTGGCTAGAATTTGTGTCTAAAAGATTGGTCTGTGGTTACCTCGGTCGTATTCCCTCCTTAGCATTTTCCTGGGGAACAACCTGAGTGATAACACAGTCTAGTATTTTTGTTGTGTAAAATAACTCTTTTGATCAATCCTAATAAAGCGAACCCGAAGACATATTCCATCAGGGACGAACTCCATAATCAATGTTTTATATCTTCTATCTCTACTTTTACTGCAATTTCAAGCATAATTATGTTTCTTAATTTATTGATCCAGTCTTAAATCAATTGATTTCCTTCAATCTTCCACCTTCAGCACTTAAGGTTAACAATCAATTCACTGTTGGAAATTAATCAATTCTACTTCAGTTTAAGTTTATGATTGATTTCAGATCATTTGTGCACTTTCTCTTCATGCACACTCACACTCTCACACTGCTAGAGGACCAACCAAATGAGCAACCTTTCTTCTCATATTTGTAATTTATGGAAATGATTAAACCAATAAATTCTACATGTGATGGATCTCACCCAAAACATGTTCATCTTTCAAATTTGATTGAGCTGATAATTTTTACCAAATCAAGCCACTCATTCCACTAGCCTTTTGATAATTTCAAATTTGATCAACTTCTAGAGGTTCCTCGATCGTTTATGACCTTTATATTAAAAATCCAAAATGAAAACCATTGTAAAAACAAATAAAATTCATGACATGCACAAGGAATCTAGAGAAAATCATTTCCATGATGTATACGTGGATTTCCTTCATAATACCAATGTATGTACCCTAGTTTCCTTCACAAAACCAATGTGTACTTCTCAAAACTGAGATTTTCGAAAAACCAACGTGTACTTCTCAAAACTGAGATTTTCCAAAAGTTTTGTAGCCCTGCTTTAGGAGAATATTTGATACACTGAGACAACATTGCCGATGACTCTGTAACATCATGAGACTCGCCAACATCCTTCAAAAAAAAATTATGACTTACTACAAGAAATCAATAAGACCTCTATCAAACTTAAAGCTCATCTTCAGATGAGAACTTGATACATCATGACACCTCTTCTACATACTTTCTAAGACTATGACAACACTTTACATCAGCATGACAACCCTCAACAATTATACAAGGGACTCATGAGTACATGACTTACAATAGGTGACATCAATGGCAACACAAACATTCCAACAAATTGATGTTTCTTTCCTTTCATTGCAATATGTTAGGAAAAATATCAATGCCTTGAACTCCACACATATAGTGCAGAACCTCAAAGTTTACAAACATCCTAGTTAACAATTTCAGGTTGGATATTTAAGCAACTAAATCACCTGAAAACCCTTAAAATATAACTCTTGACTAATATTATATTGTTACCTATCCCTTTCATGTCTATGCTACATTAAAAGGAGAGACATTGTAGCCATGATTAAATCTACAGGTCTTTGTATAACATGGATAATAAAGACTAGAAATAGATTTCACAAAAGATCTATATTGATGAAGTGAGTGGGCTATCATTATTTCATTTATAAACCAAACGAAAAGTGATGTTGAGAAGCTCATTCAATTTACAATGAAAAAAGGTTGAAGAAATTTGTAATAGGATAATTATTTTTATAAAACCATAGCAAAGATGAGAAAATTAGCACCACAAGCAACTAAATAGGCACCAAAGGAGGCATCTAAACTAGAGTTAGTGGAATTCAAACGTGAAAACTAAAATATTGTTTTTGGTTGTTGTTGTAGCGGCTACAACCACCCTCCAAAATTTTGCCTTAGCTTCGTTTTGGAGCCTCCCTACCAACCATCCCAGTAGCATGTCTTGCACTATTAAGTACATGAGTTTCATTGGTTTTTCAGTAGCTTTCCAACCTATGCATGATTGTTTGTTTCACTACCCTCACAAGTTGCCACTCTAAAATTACTCCAGCTACTGGTTGAGCATCTCCCTCAATAAATTGCACAATACTGGAGGGGAACCATCCATCCCTCTAGAAATTACACAAATCTAACTGGCAGCCTACTGGGCTCAGAAATTGCACAATCCTCTCAAACAGCCGTCCTCTAGAAAATTGCACAATCTAGCTTAGTAGTGTAGCTCAGCCCAGAAATTGCACAATTTTGAGCAAGAGTCATCTGCTGCTCCCAGAAATTGCGCAAAAATCTCCCTCAGTCAAGCAGGTTGTTGCATGTGCCTTCAGGTTGATCGGTTCCCTCTAGGACCGAGAAAACTTAACTTGCATGCATGGGCTAATTTCTCGCAAAATATAAAAAAGCAACAGGCAAAAAACATCCCTAGATTTTACGGAGCTATTTTTAGCAGCTAGAGGTTACATGCAAAGATCATTTTAGAAACTTTCCTTAAAGTGTCACTTTTTCCTAGATTTGTGGCATGCATGACATGAGCCCCAAACTTTTTTATTCGACAGTTTAGAGCACATTCTTCACATCGATCCTTGAGCTTTGACATCCCACAACACATCCAGGAATCTTCGACACATCCATCTCAGTTATTTCCATGTAAGTCCACTTTACTTATCTTTTGCAGCATTTCTGTCACTTTTTGTGTTTTGGCTTGTATGAGTGATGTCCGCTTGATTTCTGTGAATGGTTGTTGCCATTTTCATGCATGTTAGCTTGTACAAGCATCATTTCAGTTTTCATTAGCTTCTCACTATTGTCGCATGCATGACATTGTTTTGTTCGAATGGTCGTCAATTCACCGACTCGTTTCACGTACATGCATGTTGTTCTATTTTCTGAATCTTGCATTCACTATTTGCATGCATGATCATGCAGATATTCTTACACTCAGTATCACCATGCATTCACATCTTCATATGATTTCAGTTTCCCATTGGCAGGTCTGGGCAACCTTAGCCCAGACTCTGCCTCACCTAGATAGCATTACACAATTATGAGAAGGAATTCTCTTCCTTCCTCCTATAAAATGCACAATTCTAGTTAGTCACTGCCCTCCAATCTTGCCTTGTACAATTCTGAGAGGGAATGACTGCTAACCCAGAAAATTGCACAATGCAATCCCTTGGCCAGCATCACTTTCCAGCTTAAATTGCGCATTGCACAATCTCAGCACCCAGTAGGCTAGTCTAGATTGCACATTGCGTAATTCCACTAGTAAACTAGCCTCCCGACAGTCTGGATTAATTTTTGTGTAGTTCTAGTAGTCAGTCTCCCAGCCTCCAGGTGAAAATTATGTAATCCTTGCCAGTTAGTCTTAGGTATGTTGCAAGTCATCCCTCAAGTTTTATTTGTTTTTAACTGATAGATTTCTTGCCATGCATGTCACCATGTATACATATATAGCATGTGTTTGTTTGCCTCTCAGCAATTCAAGATTATTGGCCTCTAAGAGAGTAGGGTCAAAGGACACCGACGAAAGCGTGACTGGAGCAGCAGTTGAGGGAGTGTCTAAGAGTTTGTCAATATACGAAGACACTAATATGTCGTAAACAAAGACATTAAGCTAAAATGGAAAGAGGTCAATGATGCAGGCTTAGGCACATTTGGGGAAGATCTCAAAGACCACCAATTCTATGTGAACATTCACAAGTCCAGCTTATACCAAATTGCATGCAGGTATCTCGCATTCCCATGCACGAACATGATATATTGGATCATCTTGCACACTTATCCTGAGATGATGACAATGAAAAGTGTCAACTAGATATAGATTGCTACCTTCATGACACATGATTTTCAACATATGTACCACTTGCTAAAGCGAGTGATCACCATGGAGACACCCTTCAGCATACCCAACATGCCAACTCCAAGGATGTCTTAATAAACTAGGTGAAGGAACTAGCCAGATTCAGGATGACACCCAACCATATTTACAAGATGAAGATACTATGGAAGGAATATCAATACTTGGTCATATTTGTATATCACTTGTATGGCCAAGAGAGCATCGAAACCTTCCCACAGAGTTGGGTGATCACGTTGGACCAACTGGCCAATGAAGGCAAAGTATGCAACTGGTTTGACATGTTGGCTCACAAGCTGAAGGAATAGGTAACAAGAGATTAGCAGTTGCCCAAAGGACACCAAGAAGAAATCTACATGTCTGCTTACATTGTGGATGCAATATGTGCCCGTCACGAGTTCTTGGGCATGAAGTGGGCATCGACATCAATGGAAACCTCTTTCAATACATTGTAAAAAAAATTTGAATGCGGCTTCAAAGGAGTTATCACACAATTGTCAGATCATTTTGTCACCCTGGTGTACAAGATGATATTTAAGCAGGATCCACCTTGCATGTCAAAGGTATAAATGGAGGAAGTGATCAACATAGCGGATTGGTATGCCTCATCATCCGGTACCTTCATATGGATGTACATCGCGAAGAAGCCTCCGCATGTTTTGCCGAAGTTTGCCATGGACAAGCTCGTCATGTAAGAAGTGTCATAGCACATATCGGCAGTACTGTCAGCTAGGTTGCACCGGAAGAAGAAGGTACATTGGCCCACTCTTCCGTTGTGGATCGGGTTGAACGACAAACATAATCTCAAGCATGCGGATGTCAAAACAGAGGAGATCAAGAAATATCCTTTCGACACCTGAAGCTATAATCTGTATGACCCACATTGTTTGGTGAAGGATCACTGCATGAGAGTATGGTTTATGTGGATCCACGGGGCATGTCATTGGGTAGAGAAAGAACCATGGATATATTGTTACAACTTCTCTGGGCCCAATGAATCGGTCGGCATCATTGTAGAATGGTTAGCGAAGTAGCGTAAACTAGCATCCAGGAGAGCACCAGTAACAGTAGCAGTAGCAGTAGAGGTAAACATACCAGAGCACGACAAAGGCAAGAGAAATATTGTCTACAGCAGAGAGGAAAAACAAAGCTACAAGTTTATTGCAGACCCACTTGTGCAAAAATCAGCTTTGGCAATTGAGGTGAAGAGGAAATAGCACGACAGAAGGACTGTGTAAAGGAAGAGAGAAAAATAGATGATGGAGGAATCAGTGAAGGAGTTGTATGAGTTGAAGGAGCAACTCCTGAATGAATAGGAGCTATGCAGAAAGGAGAAGGAACCACAACAAGAACAGGTATAGCAGGGGACGCAACCTGTACATACATATGAAACTGCACCCGTACAAGTAGTCGACTCATCTGAATAGCTGGCACAAAGAAGATAGGGTGAGAAGTTGCAGGAGCAGGACTTTGCTTAAGATATTGAACAAGCACTTCAGCAGATGGATATAGATATGGAGCAGCAAGAGTTAGAGAAATACATTGACCTCATGCCTTACCATCAAGATGTCGACCCACCAGCTTCACTGGATCCAGAAGGAGAGATGCACAACATATCATTCGATGAGTCACAGCATAGAGTTGTGCAATCATGTAGAGAGTCTACTCCAGATGACAACACATCTCCTACGCAGTTTGAAGTATAAATTATCATGTATAACATGCGCAAGCATCCAACAACATTGGTTGATGCTACCAGAGCATATGTCGAAGCCACTAGCTCGAGTGTTCACTTCTTCATAACCGAGAACCAGAGAATGGCTAAGGAGTTACAAACGACCAAGCAAGGAGAAGAACTGGTTACAGCATCTGCCCGAGCCAAGTTAAAGAAGATGATACTGGATGAAGTATCATCCCTTGAGACAGTCATGTGGGAATTGTATTCCAAGTTTGGTGTTGTGCACAAGGAAGTTGTCCATCTCAATGGTTGGTAGCAGCAATGTGGAAGGAGAGCACACATCTTGTCAAACATACATACCGTTGTTGACTACATGCAAACATGGACAATGAGATACAAGGGAGCCTCGTTACAATTGCCTAAGATGATGAAGCCCAAAACGGTCAAGTTGAAGGCACACATCCGGAGTCAAATCTGAAACTATGAAGAACTCCCACAGCTCATCACTAGTTTACAGGCTTCCCATGCATTGGTATTTAGGAGCATGGATGTTTTTGTATGCGCACATGTGATCCCATCTATTGGGACACTCACTGAGGCAAATACAAAGGCACAAGTCCAATTGGAGCTTGACTCATACTTTGACGAGTTGATGCACATAGCCACCAGTGAAAACTTAGTGATCAGTGCAGACACCATGCATCAGTATGTCACTGGTCTGGCCACACTCAAGACAATGATGTGCATGTTATTAGATGAGTTGGACAAGGAAGCAAGAGCAATGTACCCAAATGCAACGGAGGCAAGATTTCATTTATAGAAACATGTCACCACAGATTACACGGACACCATCGTAGACCACCAAGCTTGGCATCAATTCGCCACCATCGACCATCGTGAGGATGCCGAAGAGCTAGTCTTCCCACAGTTGTTTGATTCATATTTATGTCTTGCATGGCATGCTCAAGCCTATCATGTCTCACATGGGTACTTGTGCAGATTGTATGTAACGTCTTGTCAAGTGCAAGTTCAAGTGTTGATAGTTGGATGTAACAATCATAGAGTAGTTGAAGAGTCGTGAGGGTAGATAAACAGTCACAAAGGGGAATGTCAAGGGTCACCCCACCCTTTTCTATATATAGTCCCTCATAACTCATTGTAGCATCTTTTGGTCAGCCAAACTTCCAATCGGAGTATCTTAGAGAAATCTTGGAGAGTATTGTAACGAGCCATAGCTTCTCCACTGTCTAGATCTAGTACATCTCTTTGTAAAAGTGGGCGATAGTGACTGTAATGTTCTGATATTGGGACTAGTGGTTGGTCATGGTTATATTGTATGATTGGAACTTTCACTTCTTAATATAACAGAACCAACACATTTCATGCATATGTTATTATTGTATTTCATCTAACTTGTTTACTCTAATGATATATGTATATGTTTTCTTATGCATGCATGTATGGAATTTTCTATATAAGTATGTACGAATCTTACTTAAATATGTTGTTGATTTAACCATCACTTTGGATTGTTAGCTTACTTCCTTTCCAGTTTTTTATGCATCTTTGCTTGTGTGTTCCCTTCTTAGCCACGTGCTTTAAAAGGTTTCCAAGGGGCGCACTCACATTACCCACCGTGTGTTAGAACCATTCATGCACCTTCCTTGACTTGCAGCATATGTCACACCCTTGCCACCAACAGGGATATCTTAGTTTCCTTTGCACGCAACCATGGTCTAGGTGATACAGTACGACCCACTACTGGGACTCCTACACCAAACGGTCTAAGGTCTATTTGGGACTTCTTACCAGGGAGATCCCCTGACATGTTGGTGGGTCTAGCACCGTCAACATTTCTGGCACTAGAAAGAGGACCAAATGACAAGTTGTGTCTTCTCATCTTGTTTTGAACCTTTGCACATCTATCATGGATTCTATTACACTCATCCCTCCAAGATGTCTTTCGCATGTCGAGCCTCTCAACATCATGAGGGAGTTTTTTAATCTCTTGTACGAATTCACATATGATGGTGAAGGTGAAGTAGCCTGGCCTGAGTACTTAGAAGACTTCTATGTATTCCTTCAGAATGTAGACGAGTTCTATGCTTAAGATGTCAACTTTCTACTTTCATACACACTTCACGAATCCCCACAATAGTGGTGCCGGAGTCTGCCTCTTGGCAGCATGCACTCACTTGACTAGTTTTGTGATCTCATTGAATCTACTTTCCATCATTTTGATCCAAAACCTCTTGACAAAAAATTGTTACAACAATGGAAGGCCCCGCATGAATCACCTATGGAATTTTGGGATCACTTACGTGTGTTGCAGTTTCAAGCTCTGAAAAGTAAGATGAGATTTCAGTATCTCATGGAAAGATTTGAGTATTATCTTACCAAATTTTAATCCTAAGAGGAATTTCAAGCCCAAGCCCTACTCAGCATGCTTCGGTGATGGAGCTGCATAATCACAAATGGACACGGTCGTTATCACAAGTGATTGTCTATCATCCCCTCATCAAACATCTCCACCACTGCAGAGTGATGTGGGAGAACAGCCACATACATCCGTTCAACTGTCACATCTTCCCAACATCACTTCTCTCAATTTTCGTGTACATTTGGTTGTGAAGCCCATGGTTTGTCACATGTCTATTTTACCTCAACCTCTGTCTTCGTGTTCTACTGATCCTCATGTTAGCTTCCTATACCAATAGGTTTCATTTTTCATGATTAACAGTAGAAGTGCCAAAAATTTTCATCTTTTTCATGCCGCAAAAGTTCCATTTTTGAAGGATTTCACAGTTAAGGGAGGGCCAAACAGCTTAATCTTGGCCTCCCTAGGTTTAAATTGCTTGTTTTTAGAAGATAGAGAGTAAAGTTTTGTCCAAACTGTTCAAGCTTGGCAGATTAGTAGCTAGGTAGAGAATGAAGGTGCCCAACTGTCTAATCTGGGCCCTTGGAAGCAATAAGGGTAGTTTTTAGATAGGAGGGCAGTTAAAAAGAAAAAAGAAATTAGGTTTTGCAAGTCTAAGTGCACCCTTCCTGAAGTAACAAAAAATGCTAGGTTTATTAGGCTCAGTAGGTAGCCTGGGGTTGCAGAAGCAAGATCATCTTCAGTTTTCACCTTAACAAAGAAAGCTCATCTCATTAGAGGCAGGAGTACCAAGGCAATGTTTTGATGGCAGAATTCTGAAGCATGTCTAATTCCCCTCACTCCCCCCAAAAAATCTCTAACTAACATTCCCCTAAAGGACCTTGGGACTTCCCCAACAGGTCCTACTTTCAGCTCGTTTGCGTGAAATATCTAGTCAAGTTTTGACTTTCCTAAATGAAAATAAGCCACATTTCTTGTGTAAAATCACTTCTCCATATCCTATTCAAATCACATATCTAAGTTCCAGATCTTGAACTTGGCATCATTTCCCTTACATTTCCATTTCACCAAGTCATATTAACTCCTAATTCTACTATGTAGCTCCCTAACTACTTTCCCATCCCTATTTGCTATTAAAACTATATAAAATCCCAAAAATATTACATATCCCACCCTATAGCACTATAGTTATGTAACATGTTTTGGGAGATATTGGTCCATTTGGGACTAATATAAACCCTTCTGCGTCCTAACCCGGAGTTACTTTAACCCCTGGTGTTACACAAAAATATCGTCACCTTGATTATTTGCAGTCGGTGTAGGTCTATCACCACCTATACCAGCTTCCTAAGCAAGACTCAAACCTCAACTCTTCAGAACAAGCTTTAGAAATGAGAGAAAGACATCAAAAAAGCAATGTAACTCTGGTTCCGCACTTTCTCTCACTTTTGCCTGCGGGCCCGCACCTTTTGTTCAGGATGTTTGCGTACTTGTACGCTCTGTATGTAAAGGGGAGGGTGCGTACCCCTGTGAAAGTCAAAAGGTGCAATTTTTATCTTAAAAACTCATCTTGGGTTAATTCTAGAGTTTTCTAGAAGCATTTGTTACGTGGATTGTTCGCTCCAAGTGGTTCATGCATCCCATCATAGGAGGAACTAATCCCTTGTTGAGAGGAGCTATCCCTT
>APFE031540336.1:0-19795 GCA_000404065.3 Pinus taeda | reverse complement strand
TCATAGAAGATAACCCACATGCAAAATATTGCATGTCATCATGACAACATAACATCTTTGTTATCACAAAATTTTGCATGTCATAAATCTATATACAATTAGCACATACTTCACATCATAATATTCTCCTAAGTTATAAAATTAGCATATCAACATCAAAGACATATCATCACATAAGAAGTGCCATGTCAATATACCTCATACATTAACATCATAATCACTATGCATATCATATTCCTAATAAACATACAACATAATGAACATAAAAATTATATAAACAAGCACCACATATGCATCATTAACCTCTCATCATAACTATACTGTTTACCACACACCACCACCTCATGAAACATCATTAATATGAGAATAATCTCAATACTTATAAGATATAAAACAATAATACACTATATGCGTTCTTATTGTACTTCACAAAATCAGTTCCATTTCCTTGTATAAATAATGAATACCAACTAGGAAATAAGAATATTCAACATCCCTCTAGGTTGTAGGCTATCTCACAAATACTATTAGTGTCATGTTTTCATCAAGGTACCAATTACTTTTCATTAATCATTTCCACATCTGTCAACTAGGAAGTTGATGATTTACATGTAGGTATATTGATTTATGTACATCACTAAATTTTAAATGATACTCATCATCTTGAGACTTAATCTCTTGTCATGTAATCATCCTTCCCCGAGGAAGTTTTAGTGGAATTCATTCTTAAGATATTACTTGGTGTACAAACATTCTCTAAATTATCAATATAAATTAAAATTCCATGATCATTATACATAGTTTTCTTATCCAAATGATATATATACACTAAGTCATCATTATTTAAGTCTTATGCCACATTTAATCCACCTTCATGAGGGCTTGTTGTCCCTTGGTGATTTATCCATCACACATTTAATTGTTATTGTACATCCACAAAATATCTACTTATTTCATTGAGTTCCCATCTTGATACCGCTTTTCATAGCTTCATACACAAAGTTTTATCTTTAGTCTACATAGTTTATTTCCTTTCTCCAAAAGTTAAATGATTGTTATCCTTGAAATGTTTCTCCAGTTTATCACTTGTCATTTCTCACCAATTAGAAGTATTCACAAATTCCAATCTTGAGACTTCTAAATTTTGTAGGTCATCATTATGACTCATACCAATCATATTAATCAATCTACTCATCAATATTCTTAAGATAACTTTCTAGACATAGACCTCATAATTTAGCCCTAGACACTAATACATTTTCATAGCTCCCTTCACACTTTAATGTTATGGACCTTAAGAACTGTATGAAATTTAATTAGCTACTCCAATTTTAAAATTTCATATCATTTTTATTCACATGAAAACCATGCTCAACTATTACTAATGTTGGACTTACCATGAAAACAATACCTTAATGCTAATGCATTTTTTGAGTTTCCACTCCCAAAATCTTCGCAATTTCTATGTTTATCTTCTTTATTCACGTGCTACAAACATTCATGGATTATGTAATCATAGTTTACCATAATTCCTACAACTCTAATAACTCCATAATTATCATGATAATTAAACTTCATTAATTGTTATCAATCCCTATTGCAAAATCTTCCATCATATTCTAGGATAGTTTATTACTTCTTGTTAATTTCTTATGCTTGTTTGTGAAACTTCCACTCATTTCCTTAAGTATCTATCCAATAGTATTTTCTCATTATTCCAAGTTTATCATGGTCACCATTACTACCGTTCATTATCATTAATAATAGATTTATAAGAACCTCCGTTGTCATTCCTTCTTATATAACTTCATATGCTATTTAGAATAAGGAGTTATCTTAGAACCCCTCCCTTTTTATTCTTTTAATAATTTTTAATATCCTTGTCTCCTTATACTTATTTTTAAACAATGCTAGTTGTTATCACTATTATTTAAATTTTGTATCATTTTCCTTCCCCTTTCTAAGAGGAGATATCCTTGAAACAAAGTCATGCCATCTTGAATTCTATTCTATAAGCACTTTAAATATATTCCACACCCACTTTAAATACATTCCACATGAAACTCCTAATTATTTATGGATTGTATATCATACTAATATTTTCCATTTGATAAGAAAACATGATAATTGATGAACATTACCTCCTTTCATTTACATCACTAAATTCTCACTTCCAAATTACATCATTCTTAGTTGGTTGTCATAGTAACCATCACCCCATAGTTTCATCATAAATAAGTCTGATTTTTTTTTTTGGATTTGCCCCCATCTCATTTGGATATAAAAAACTTAAAACACTTCAACCTTCCAATATTTTGTTAACTTTCCACAATGGATCACTCTAAAAGTTGTACATCTTAAGAAGTTGAAACATACATATCTTAGTGAAATGAAATTCATATAGTTATCTTTTAATACAACCTCTTCAAGACACATGACTTACATTAATTTCAAAATAATCAATTTGTACATAATCCACCTTAATTCACTTAAATATGATTTTCCATGCCCAGTTTGCACATGTAACTACGTAGCTTTAGCCTATTATTAGCCTTGAATGTTAATTCATATTTGATGACCTCTTCCTAATGTTCATGGTTAGGATTTCATTACAATTATTTCCTTCTGCATGAGGAGGCTACATCGTTAGAGAAAATTCAACCAACAAACTACCAACATTCATCATGAATCCAAATTTCAATCACGCCATCTTACTTAACCAACTAATCAAGATCATTATTACTAGGTTCTTATTTATTCACTTCTCCTCCAATATAAATAATCAAATATGATCTCAATCCTTGCATCTTGTAATTTTTTATTTCATCTTCTCTTTTCTTTAATGTTCAAGTAAATTCTTTATCAATTATTTTTTCTCTAAATATGTCTACTTCTATATTAATACAAAAATATAGTACATCGAGGTCATGGCGTCTTGAAAGTGAGCCTGGAGGATCGGAATGTTTACACAATAACTTATCAGTGTTTAGTGATAAACCAGCTAAGTGTTGCATTGGAGAACTGCCAAGAGCCTCACCGTGACTTGAGCAAAAAATAAAAAAGAAACCCCAATGTTTTACATGAAACTATAACTTGAACGGGGGCCTTATTACAACAATTACTCGAAGAACCAGATCATAACTAATAAGCCGAGAGACACTACTTGAAAAATAAGTCTGAATACTAACTTCAAAAGCAGCAGAGTCTGTAGACAAGGCTAGAGACCAAGGGCTGGCAGGGTGCCTTCTTCACGGTGGAGACTGGCTATTTAATTACCATAGGGAGGATGAGGCTATTCTTCGACTAGGCGGAAGCCAAATTGGTAATTTTCTTCGTCCTCAAAGGGGTGGCCCTCTCTGCAAGTTGATAAACTCGGGCCTTCCTGATCTTTCAGGATTTGGGAAGCCGTGCTTTTGCCTGAGCCTGAAGCTTTGCTCGGAACATAGTTCATCTGGACAATGCCAAGTTTATCATTCGCTGTCTTTTCCGTCATCGTCCGAAGGGAACCTACAACCTGAACAACATTGATTTCCTTGAGCTCGATGGTAACAGAGGCTATGAAGGAGAGATTTTCATGACTGTAAGGGAACTGGAACTGAGCAGAGTTAGAGTTGAGGGAGCTCGTTGCCACATTGTGTAGACCTTTGCCTCTGCCCCATCCACTTTTTGTAGCTGGATATCAATCCATGCTGAAATTCGAACAGAAAGTCGAAGAATCTATTGTAGAGGAGGATGCTTGGCGGCCTGTTCACCCCCTGGAGCTGCCCCTCCTACTGCTCATCCTCTGACATAGTTTCGGCATATCCAACAGACCAGGTTGTTCCACGCAGCTTGAGAGACTAAGGAGGCAGGAAAGGTTAAGCGCAGGCTTCGCCTCAGTATCCAGAATGCCGAGATGGAGAGCAGAGACTAAGAGGCTAGCTAGATTGCAAATGAGGCAGGGAGGGATCTGTAAGCGCATCTAGCAATTCTCCCAACTAGCGAGGACCTAGAGAATCCCTGGAATGGTTTGAGGGAAGACCTCCACTGTAGCGAAGGAGGGAATTGAGTGAAGAGGAGAAATGTGAATGCTGCAAGTGGACGACGTCATGTTAAGGGGAATAACCGGAGGAGAAAGAGAGTCATGCTGCATTAATGTGGCATAAATCTTGTACGCAGGGGAATTAAGAGAAGGTGCTGTGGGAGAAGGAGTGGCAGATAAGAGGAGCCACGCGCCCCCCCAAGCAGTTGTCCACGCACACGAACCTATACCCTGATCAGACACCCGGATCCGGGAAATTCTTTATCAATTATTAATTTACACTCAAATTTATTATTAAACCAAATACCACACTCATACTTATTATAAATAATAATTTTATAAACCTTCATACAATAAAATGTTTTTTTTTTCTAAATTAGTCTACTTCTATATTAATACAAAATATTCATACAACGAGACGAGGGTCTCAAAATTTCCAGCCCATGTAACAACATACTGATCGTGCAGAGTGGACTAACTATCTCAAGACTTGCAAAAACTAGCTTAGGACTTAGAATCGCTGAGTCCAAAACTAAAGACTATGAATCTTGACAGTGACACCATTTTCACTTGAAAGCCACCTGAGTCAAAATATTAACTGACCGACATGGAATGTTGCCCAGGCAGGGGATACCGGCCCTCAAGAAGAGTTGTAAAGACTTGTTATCGGACACTACATGCTTAGGATAGACAAATCCTCTGTTAACAAATAAACAGGACCGAAAACACTCAAACATGAGAGGTATGGACCACCGCATTCGACCAATGAACAAAACCAGGGACACGCAAGCCTGTTCAGTCGTCATGCTGAGTTGGAGGTTGTTCCTCAATGATGCAATGGCCAAAATGCTCTAGTTCTTCATACTCCAGGGAATGTCCCTCTGCTCTAGCACTATCTTCTGCTGCAGGAGTGCTTGGGCCAGCTTGAGTGGGCATATTCTGAATTACACAGCCTCTATTATCCTGTCTTTGTTTAGTCACATTCATCGTGGGAGCTGTCTGGTGCTCCATCCTCTGTTGCTAAGGAATTCCTGAGCCTGTTGTCTCCGAACCCCCAGCTTGCTCATTCAGTTCAACAGTGACCGAAACAATGAAGGAGGAATTACCCAGTCTACGGGGGAGGTCGAAGCGAGACATGTGCGTTCTGGTGTGCTGAGAACTCAGCTTTGTCATTATCTAGCCCCTTTCTCTGCCACGCCCTCTCCTGGTCGTCGGATAGCAGTATAAAGTATAGTTTGAGGCCTCAAACGAGGGGTTTGAAGTTGTGGATGACACCTGGTGAAGGATCCGGCCCCGAGAGCTGCCTCTCCTGCTTCCCATTCTGGGGCGCTCTCTAGGCATTTTGATATTAACTATGGAAGCGAAACAAATAGTTATCGAGGATATAGCACAATTGCTACCTGGGAGACATCGTAGCCGGTGGAAAGGAGCGTGAAGGCCTGAGATTTTGTTAACTTTCCGCACTAGAGCCATAAACTGTTCTGAACTGTCTCTGGCACCTGAACCTTCACCCTTGTTTTGCCCGGAAATGCTGATGAGAAGAGTGATAATGTAGATTATGTTGTGCTTCATTGCAGATCGATTATTACAATGCAATCCGGTTATTAATGTTGTAATGATTTTTAATGTGTGAATCATTAAGTGTTGCATCATGCAGCTCCATCTGGCTGCAGTAAGCATCCACACACCCCCCGCCGGACCATCCTTGTATTAGGTGCTTGAAAGTTCACCTGCATCCGGGATTCATACAATAAAATATTACAACGTACTTCTAAAACATAATAAAATAGAATGATATCTTGTCAATTCTAAGAAAATACTTTAAAATTAACTAAAAAAATTCAACCTTCATTACCCATTTCAACATAGTACTTTAACAATAATTAAACAAATTCAAACTCTTTCATCGAGTTTATTAAATGGATGAAGCCACATCTTTTAAATGTTGTCTCAATCTTTAAAGTTGCTACTCATTTTTATACTATATATTAATATATATTCTACACAACATTCATTATTAATATTTCACCTCATTTTATTTATTTATTTATTATATAACTAGATTTATATTTCCAAATAGCAAACTTTGTCAAAAAGAAAAATTTAGGCACAAATATTTATTACCCCTAACCTTATTTAAACTATTTTTTAGTATTTCTTTATTTATTTATTATAGAAAGAAATTTTTGTTCCTCACATGAGTTGGATTTGCTTCAAAAGCTATTAAAAACTTGACTTTGAATTATTATGCTTTATCTTTATCCCATCCTTGTGATTGATTCAAATGGACGGAAGAGGGAGAAAGCCTAGGAGGCAAGCTAACAATTTTCATAGATTTATGATATTGATTTTTTATTTTTTTTACTACTTTATTTCGTTCATTAAAAGATAATTTAAATAATGAAATTATAAAAAAAATGAATATAACAAAGCTTAACATAACTAAAAAAAAGTATCATGTTATACATTAAATAGTTGACATGTTTTCTATGAAAATCTATCCATAGGAGGAAAAAATCACTACCCTTTTACGGTCCTCTAAAATCATGTATATGTATATATATTCAAACCATAAATACAATTTTGTTTTAACTATCTCCCATGTACTTTTATAAAAACCATCTATTTCCACCTATTTTTTTTAATAGACACACAAACACACACACACATATATATAAGCCTCTCTTAAAATGTTATTATATCATCATTATTATAATTTTACATATACCTAATACTTATATTATTAATAATTATGTATGTGATAACAAATTAACTAAAACTTCTCCTTAAGTTTTGGGTTTTGGTTTTGAGTTTGAGATATAGCTTTAGTTATCTATAACTAATTTATAATTAAGAATATAAATTTTAGTTATTTATAAATAGTTTTTATTCCAGCTAGTTCTAAAATAATTTTTAGTTTAAAAAATAAATCAAAAAGTTTAATATAACACTAAAATAACTTTCCTAACGAGTTATATATAACTAACATAAATAACTTTTAATTTAAATAAACAATAATAATAAAATTTAAAATACTTTTAGTGAGTAACTAGTTTTGAGTTTGAAACCTAACTTTTTAGTTATCGGTTTTCAATTTGAAATATAGCTATTTTTATTTTATCTTTAAATAACTTTTACTTCACAATACAATCACATTTATAATAACAATATATAAAAAATTTCACTAATATATTTTTTGATTTAAATAATTGAAAAAATTGAAATAAATTTTTAGCTTTTTTATATTTAATAAGTAAAAGTTATAATTTGAGATTAATAACTTAGGCTTATATATTACTAAATGGGCTTTTTTATTTAAAAAAAAAAACATAATAATGTATTTAAGGTATCCATGTTATTATATTGTAGAGTATGTATATATATCCAAAAATTATTAAAAAGATAGAGTATCTACTTTTACAAGAGCAATAATATTTATTTAATAATTTTCATAATAATTATTGTAAAAACAACGATATCTATTTAATAATTTTCATAGTAATTATTGTAAAAATAATGCTATTTATTTAATAATTTTCCTAGTAATTATTCTAAAAGTAATGATATTTATTTAATAATTTATATAATAGTTATTGTAAAAAAAAGGTTAAAATTATATGTATTTCTCAGATTTATTTTCATTAAATTTCTCCTTGTCATCGCAAGCAAAATGATTGAAGAATTTAAGTAAGTATTTTTGTCAAACTTTTACCTAAAGTTCATATAGAGTCGAACCCAATATCATATGTAACAACCCACAATTTAAATATACAAATAATTAGATCAATTATGTGATTTATAATCAAGAGACCCAATTATTAAACTATTTAACATAGATTATTTAAAAACACGAGTAGAGACAACTTACTTGTATCAACGATATTTTTTTCTTTTGGAGTTGAAAGCTCTTTAAATTATGCTAACCACAACAAATATTTTGGGGACGACACTCCACCTAACATAGGATCAACTATAGATAATATTTCTACAAGTGGTCACGCTCGAGCTGTCAATCAACTTACTATTGCTAGGGAATCATTTGTCTCACAACACATTTCTCCCAAGAAAATCGATAAAGGACTGGATGAATCTCATCCTCCTCATTGGCCATTAAATAGAATAAAATATGGAAAAGAGACGGCATGCACACAACCCATGTTTGATCATGCAACTTTTATTTCTTTATTTTAAGTTTTGCTTAATTTAATATTTCTCTTAAATTAACTTTTTTTATATCATTCCTTTTAATTTTTTGTTAACTTTACTTGTAATATTTATTTGTTTATTTACTTTTATTTTTATTTTTTTGGCAAAGACTAAGCTAATTTATATTAAAAAAGATGTAAAAATATATACAAGAGGTTTGAACCTCTGAGAGTGCCATTGATGACTAGGAAACTCTCTTTCAAGATTATAACAAAATTAATTGTTCCACTGGTGATGAGGAACCTTATACAAGTTGAAGCACAGAGTGGAGTTATCATGAGCAAAATGTTACATATCATAAGATCTGCCTGGAAACTGAGCATAAGAAAAAAGATAGAGCAAAATTTGTAGACGTGCCGCTCTTTGCTGGAGTGTACTCCAGCCGCCAAACGCTGAGCCAAGAAAACCGAACAGGTAGAGCCGAAACAGCGAAATCATGCAAGATGACAAGCAACCAAAACAGAGCAGGAAAACTAACCATGCGAAACAGAGCATATTACTTGATATTTTCGGAACCTTGCCTGATGTCCTCGTTCTAGGGGCTCCCAGGTTATCTCCACGCCGTCCTGGACGTCTTCTAGCTTCATTCCTGGTGGCAATTTGGGATACAGCAGGGTGGCATAGGAGTTATCCGGCTTCTTGTGCATGATTTGATTTTGGGGAGAGGTTTGCCTTGTGTCTACCTTCTCCTGAGAAGTCTTTGCCTGATATTGAGTCAAATCCAAACTTTTCTTTTCCTGCATACTCCCAATTTCCTAAAGCACCTCAGCCTGCTCCTCTGTGTGAGCGAAAGTGCTCTCTTCCTCAATTTTTCTCTGCGAGGAAGGGGCATAGGAGCTGTCCTCCATCCACCTGCTCGGCGAGGAGTTGTTCGAAGGATAAGGTGACTGTTCCTCAGAGGGATCCTTCATACTGACCTCTTCCTCATCTTCTTCAGAGAAGATGACCATTACAAGAGCAGAAATGAAAGGTTTGTTTGTTCGATTGCGATAATGAAACCTGGAAGATTGGACTATATTGCTGATGGATTGCCCCGAATCGTCAGATCTGTTCGAAGGCAGCGACGCACAGGCGAGAGGTGAGACCCGGCGAGGGCTATGTCTACCTCTCCCTCTAACACCTCCTCGCTGCCCATGGTGATGCCCACGCCGAGGAGTGGCCCTTAAACGAGGATCCATGTGAATTCTCTTGACAGCAGCGCGAAAGCTTGAAGACAGTGGTTGCCCTGAATCAACCTGGAGATTGGTTATCGCCTGGAGGGAGTCCCAAACATCCACAATTTTGAAATTGCTGGTTTCGTCAACCAAGAGCTCGTTAATACCACAGAGCCTCTTCTCCCCTGAGCGAGTCTCTCTTTCAAATTCCGCTGCTACATTCGGAGGTGCCGAAACAGGAACATACACAGGAACATGCACAGGTTTAAGCGAAGCTACAGCAAAAGGCGTGTGCTTACCATAACCACCTTCCTCCTTCCGCATAAGACCAGACCTTACATTCTCAGCCTGCAACCAGATCTGAACCAGGGAGAATGTTCCGGTGGCGCACTTCTCCATCCTGTTATCACCATAGCTCGTGCCTTGGGACGTACGATGAAATAAATGGCAACGAATGCCCTTCATGTTTGATGGTGTATAACCTGTTACCTCCAACCTGTTCAGCTGCCCGTTGTCCTCTCCGCGTGGCGAGCGATTAACACCTCTTCAATGCCATTCGGACACCCGCATCCGGGTGAGCTTCTTCCCTTGTCTGCATATCACTGGTTAGGATATCCTAGAATGTGGATATTTTTGTCTCCGAAGCTGTTCCCTGCAACGATCCTTCGAAGAATTCCTTTCCCCTGTCTACTCCTAGATTGGTTAAGAAATCCGCCAATTTGTTCCCTTCTCTCCTGATGTGTTTGAAGGATATGGCTTTATTGCTTCTGAGCCATTTTTGGAGTAGCTCGAGCCTAGTGGCCAATCTCCAGCTGCTACTCACCTTCTGTACTTCCTTGTCCTGTTGGATCTTTGAGACCATATTTATGATAATTTGTGAATCCCCTTCCACTATAAGAGGAGTGTGCCTTTGAGCTTGCGCAATTATAAGTCCTCTCCATAAACCTTCCAGTTCTGCTGCATTATTAGTGTTCCAACCAATTGAGCCAAAGAAAATTGTGAGAGGGTTGCCTTGATTATTTCTTATTGTGCCTCCATAACCCGTGTTCCCCGGGTTCCCTTTCGATGCTCCATCAAAGTTGAGCAGAAATGTGTTTAAGGGTGGAGGAGACCAACTGGATGGGGAGACTTGATGTATGGCGGAGTTATCTTTAATAGAATTAGGGCTTTGAATTTTGATTTTCCAGTTATTCCATATGGCCTGTTCCTGTGGCGAGGAAGGGAAATCCTCTTGGGTCCAGCATTTTGTAGACAGGGTTTCTTGTATATTGCTATGAATCATTTTCCAAACTTGCTCCATCTGCAGTGCTTGATCCTTAAATATCCTCCTATTCCGCTCTTTCCATATATTCCACATCAGAATGCCAGGAGCAATTTGCCATAAAATGTTGAGAATCTCGCTTTGATAGGGACTTTGGGGCTAATTGTGAAGCGTATTATTTATGTCCCCCAACACTCTCCCTTCTTTGCGACATCGAAAAGTTACTTTCTCCCAGAGTCGCCTTAGAGTTGCATGAGGTGTGCAGCTGATTCCTCATCCATTTTACAATTAAGGCAGATTGAAGGGCATGCAAATTTTCTTTTTCTGAGATTATCCCAAGTGAGGATCCAATTGTGCGATAGGAGCCAGAGAAATGTCGAAATTTTTGGCCATATTGGAGGATTCCATATTTTTTCCCACAATTTGTCCTTGGTGAGTCGGTCTTTTAGAATGATTTTGTAAGCCTCCTTAGTTGTAAAGGTGCCCTTCTCTTCATATCCCCATCGCAGCTTGTCTCTACCTGCTTCCTTGAGAATTTTCCTTTTTTCCAGTTCTTCAGAAAGGGAGATCTGGATTGCCTCCGAGCTGTCTGGTAAGATGTGGCTTATTTCTTTCCATTCTCTATGATCTGAGTCATTGTTGGGTCTCCAGAATTTACTAAACTTATCCAATTGATTTATTTCTTAATCCGGTATTCCTTGGATGAGGTTTTTTATTCTTGGGAGTTGCTGCCATGAGTCCGTCCAGAATCTTGTCGTGCTGCCTTCCTTCACCTCCCAAAAACTATGGTACTGAATTAAATCTCTGTGCTTGATGGCTGAATTCCACATTGCAGATCCCTTGCTTGTTTCCGTCATTCTTATGCTTTCCTCCAAAGGCAAGTTGCTGGCATATTTTGCTATCCACAATCGTGCCCAGGGAGTGTTCGGGTATGATATCCATTTCCACCATATTTTTGCTCCCATTATTGTGTTACTGTGTTCTGGATCTCTGAGCCCAATGCCTCCTGCAATTTTTGGGAGACAAGCCTTCTCCCATTTTACCAGAGCCCATTTTCTGTTTGGTCCTGAGCTTCCCCAAAGGAAGTTGCGCTGTAACTGTTTGATCACTTTCAGCACCCATTTCGGCGCTGCCATTATGGAGAATAAGTATAGCGGCATGGATTGAAGAACTGCTTTGATAAGCACAATCCTGCTGGCCATATTTAAGGCACGGTGCATCCATAGGAATAGTTTTGCCTCCAGCTTTTCTAACAGGTTGGTCCATGAAGAATGCTTAAGGGCAGAGGTAATTAAAGGTGTTCCTAAGTATTTGGAAGGTAGGGATGCTATGGAGAAGCCTAGAATGCGGGCTATTTCTCTTTGAGTAATCGGAGAGGTATTGAAAAAAAAGATTTGGGATTTCACTTTGTTGATGAGGGCACCAGAGGCTTTGGAGAAATTATCAAGTATAGAATTCAAAGTACGAGCTTCTTGAACAGAGGAATGCCCAAATAACATGTTGTCGTCAACAAATTGCTGGTGAGAAATGGTGGGGGCTTGTTGGATCGTGATGTCTTTGAGGTTTCCAGCAAGGATGGCTGAGTTTATGCTACGACCTAATCCCTCCGCCATTATTACAAACAGAAAGGGTGACAGAGGATCCCCTTGTCTGATTCCTCTAGATGGGCGAAAGGTGGAAGAAGGAATCCCATTTATTAGGATAGAAAAAACGTGGAAGAAATGAGACTACTTATCCATCGAATCCAGGGAGCGACAAAACCAAAAGCTTTCAGAACTTTTTGCATGTATTCCCAGAAAATGCTGTCAAATGCTTTAGATAAGTCAATTTTAAGTAACATACCTGGTTTTGTCGTCTGCTTGGGGGAATGAATAATTTCATGGGTGAGAATGATCCCGTCCATTATTTTCCGTCCCTCTACATATCCGGATTTTTCTGGAGAGATGATGAATGGGAGCATGGGTTTCAGCCGAAGAGCCACTACCTTGGAGACGATCTTGTAAATGGTGTTGCATAAGGCAATAGGTCGGTACTTATCCGGAGAGTTAGAGTCCTAAGATTTCGGAATTAAAGCGATGAATGTTGCATTTAGTCCCGGATACATCCATCTCATAGAACGCGATTCTTCTGCTACTTGCCATACTTCCCATTTGATCAACTCCCAAAAATGCTGAAAGAAATTTGAAGTAAAACCATCTGGACCAGGAGCTTTTCCCGCTTTTAATAAATTCACTGTTGTCTCTACCTCCTGAAGACTGATGGGTTTGAGAAGAAGAGTGTTATGGTCTTCTGTTATTAAGCGAGGAATATGGCATAATATTCTGTCAATCGCCTCTGCTCTGTTGATGTTGGGCTCTTGGTTCATTGTCCTAAAGTACTGTAGAAATTCCTGTTCTATTCCTTCATGAGTTTCAATTTTGACGCCCTGTGCATTGTTGATTTGAGAGATTTGATTACTCATTCGCCTTTGTACTGTGGTTTCATGAAAGAACTTTGTATTCTTCTCCCCTTCCTTCAGCCAAAGGATTCTGGATTTCTTCCTCCAAAGAACTTCCTCCTGCAGATCTCGTTCTAGGAGTTTGTGTTCCGCTTCCTGTTCATTTTGTGCCAGTTCTTCTGACCGTCCCTCCAAAATTACTCTTTTCTGAACCTTTTTTATTTCTTGAATAAGGCGTTCCTTCTCCCTGAAGATGTTGCCAAAAGTGTTTTTGTTCCACCGTTTTATCTCCTCCTTGAGCATTTTCAATTTTTTTTGGAATCTTGCCATTTTTGTGGTCTTAGTCGGATTACAATTTTGCCATGTTGTCTGTATGAAATCTTTGAACTCTGGATGAGAGAGCCAGAAAGCTTCAAATCGAAAGGGTCTTTTTATATTGGTCCCAAGCCTGTTCCAATGCAGTGCAATGGGCCAGTGATCTGATCCGGAGAAAGGAATAATGTTGGCTATGAACTCTCCCCCTATATGCACTGCATTATCTAATATTAGAAACCGATCCAAGCGAGATGTTATTTGCATTGGAATGACTCTCTTGTTGGTCCAGGTGTATAGGCCGTTGGAAGTGGGTATATCAATCAACCAGTTATTGTTGATGAAATCTTTCAGAAGTGAGCCATCTCTGTTAATTCTACAGCGCCCTCCTTGCTTCTCCTCTAGTGATGCTATCATGTTAAAATATCCTCCAAACACCTAGAGCGGATATGACCTGTCTACATTGAGGTGCGAAAGTGCATCTAGAATTTCCGCTTTCTGTTGGGGATCTTGCGGAAAATAAACGTTTGTAATGTGGCCATATATATTCGTGCCCAGAAGATGGAATATAGCTTGAATGAAATTTTTGTTTGCATGAATGTTCAGTAATTGGATTTTACCTGCATCCCATAGGATCGCCAATCCGCCTGAAGCTCCTTGTGCATCTACCGCCGTGACTTTCCCTCCTAGCCATGCCTTGGCTGCAGTTTTTTCCAAAAGTGTCGAGTTACATTTGGTCTCCTGTAAGAATAGGATTGTTGGTTTTTCCTCCATGATCAAATGTTTTAGAAGTTTTCCTTTCCTTGTGCCATTGAGCCCTATGATGTTCCAAGATAGCAGCTTCATTTCGAAGGTTTGGGGTTGGTATTGTAATACTTGGTTAGTTTGGCATATCTGCCAAACTCAACCAAGACCTCGCCAATCTTGATAGTTCTTTCTAAAGTCGTTTTCCGACCTCTCTTTTTACTGCCTTTTGAGAAGAATTTTCCATCCCATTGACTTCCTGTTTGGACCCCTAGAGAGTATTTTTCTGAGATTTATTCAAGACTTCTACTAGGTTATCTACTTGTGTATCAGTAATTTTGTCAAATTTACCTGATTCGCAAGCTTGTTCAAGACCCAAGATGTCAAGCTCCCCAATATCTATTAGTTCGCTATCCTCATCCATGAAATGTGGTTCTTGAATACTTTCTTCTACCTCCTTCCCTTTTTCCAAGCTGGGTATTGTGTTGTCTATTTCCATTGTCGGGTTATTCCAAGGTTCCGAAGCCGTCGTGTTCTTTTCGCTCTTCGGCGTCATTTTTTGTGCTACTGTCTTTGAAGAGGGTTTTGATGTTTTTTCCGAAGTAGACCCATCCTGTAACTCTGTATTTGCTAAGGCCTCGAAGCTATTGCTTGTGGAGGGCTTGGACCGATCCTCTGGCGCAGTCTTGGGGAGGACTATGGATTTTTTTTTTCCTCTCCTTTTGTTTGTTACTTTGCTAAATCCGTCCTAAGATTGTTGTGCTTGGCTATTTTGGGATGTGGGCTTGTTATTCAAGGGACAATATCTGAAAAGATGGCCTAATGCATGACATTTCCTACAACGGAAAGGGACATGCTCATAATCAATAACCTGAATCCAGTTTTGATCTTCATGAAAGAGCCGAACCGTGTCTGGAAAAGGTTGCCTCAGATCCATGTATACGCAAATCCTAGCATATGAGGCATAAGTGGTATATCTTACAGCCTTTGTTTCTTCTGCAACTTTGACAAAGTCTCCTAATACCGAACCGATAGTTTTCAGAGATTCCTCCTCCTAGTATTCCCAGGGTAGCGAGTACAAGCGAATCCAGACTGGAGCATAGCTAAGATCTTCCTTGTCTGGATTGAAACAGGCAACCCATTCTCTGAGAAATAGCCCAGTGGAGTTGAAAAAATAGGGACCTCCATCGAACACTCTGTTTTTGTCTTCCAGGCAGTTAAAGATAGCTGTAAAAAACCCTTTCGGCCCTAGCAGCAGGGTTATTTCTCCTTTTGGACGCCATTTGATCTTGATCCAGTTTCTCAGGGCCTTTACTGTTGGCCAAAATCCGATAAATTTTCCTATAAGGGCATGGTCCCTCATATACTGTATTCTTGCATTAATACGGTGGCTAGGTAACTCAACTTCTGGCCTGTGAGCAGCAATAGGCTTGCAAGTAGATGAAGTAACCTTTGGGTTTTCGTGCTGAACTTGATCGCCCCTTGTCTTCTGTGTTTCTTCTGCGGAAATATCGTCGTTTCCCTGTTCATCATTGAACTTCACCTCGGGTCCTTGTTGGCTTTCTTCAGATGTTGGCACGTCTCCTTCCGCCCCCGGGGGGGTAGCCATTGAGGCTGTTTTCCCAGGCCCCGTGCCTGACTTGTCTACGTACCCTCTGTCAAATCTGGTGAGCGCAGGGCAGGGAGCCTGTCGCTGCAGGTTTCTGCAGTAACCCTAACTGTTAAACCCTACCCGTGACCTTCCGCGCGCCCTTCGTTCGATCATCACCTAACTTTACTTGTAATATTATTGTCTTTTAGACTAATCAAATTCTTGAGAATTAGTAAATGTTTCTAACCAACTAATGTTGTTCATCCTCATGACAAAGGTGAAAACGTCAATCTTTGCAATTGTTTAAATAGCAGAGAAGCATCCTTGTCAAGAATTAGCTGTTATGAAATAGATCTTAGGAAAAGGTTGTTAAGAATTAGTTCGTGGGATATAAAATTAATTAATTAATTAAATATTTATTTACATATTCAATAAATTCAACTAAAAGAGGATTATAATATAATATAATAATAGATTAGTGGGATCATATTTATTTTTTGAATATTTCTATTCATACTTAGCGTTATAAACTAGATAGTATTTAGGTTTTATTAATTAAAGTGATAATTAATTTCAATGAGATTATGTAAGATAATTGATTCTAAATAGAATAAAGAAAAAGGAAGAAATAATAATAAAGTTAAATTAATAAAAATAAAAAGAAACTAAAACTAGCTTTTATACATTAAAAGAAAAAACTATAGAGGATAGAAAATAAAATAGACAAGAGGAAGGGGCAAGAATTGCTCAATTTCCAACCATCATCTCTGTTGAGATTGACATAATGTTTCTCAATCTCAATGGCTTCTCTTAGCTTCCTATGATGGAAATGATTAACCTTAGCAGTGAAATTGATATCCTCGATGCAGACTTGGACATGGTGCTTAGACTTTATCGTATGCTCTACTAACGATGAGGAAGGAGGTCGATAGTGTCTAATGTCTTCTACATGTTCTTGGATTCTTTGGTTGATGGATCAACCAGTTTCACCAATGTAAGGAACCCCACATGAGAAAGGAATTGAGTATACACCTTTCATGTATTTAGGGACAACCGGGTCTCTTTAAGAGATTGAAGAGAGTTTCTAATGCTACTAAGGGGCTTGAAAATCATAGACACTTTATTCTTTTTAAGAATATGAGAAATGTTATCTATGGTTCCCTCAATGAAGGGAAGCAACACATTGGACTTATGATCATGAGGAGCAGACTTAACTCAAGATTCTATACAAACTTTTTGAAAGGCTCTAAGGCCTTCCTCTCTCCTATAGTTATGATTTTAAAAAACACTCAAAATATGAGATTTCTCTTATTCAAGGTGATTCTCATGAGAAATCCTGAGAGCCCGGGTGGAAATACTGTCAAGAAATCCCAATTTTTGTGCTAGAAAATGATGAGAAGTGGCATGAAGATACTGTTGAGTGTAATTTTTTTTGCGAAAGACTTGGTGAAAAATAAAACCATCATACATCCTTGACAAGAGAATATCAAGGAAGGGAAGACAATCATTAACTTCAGCCTCCATTGTGAATTTGATGGATTCAAATTGGGAATTAATATGATAGAGAAATAAATCTAATTTATCACTCCATGGGTTAAGATGACACAAGTGTCATCAACAAACCTTTTCCATTTCTTATTGTAGAAGGGAGCAGAGGCCAAAGTTTTTCTCTCAAAATCTTCCATGAAAAAGTTAACAACTACGCGGGAAAGACCAGAACCCATAGCAACCCCACAGGTATGTTCAAAGAAATCACCTTGGAGATTGAAAAAGTGGACGTGAGTGAGAAACCTACTAACTTGGTAGTGTCATTATCAGTTATGTGATGAATGACTCTCACAGCCTCTTGGATGGGGATTTTGGTAGGGGAAACAACATCAAAGCTCACTAATAGATCCGGTTGCTCAAGCCTAAAACCTTTGAGCTCTTTAATAAAGGAAGCATAGTCTTTGACAAAGGACCCAATTCGAGCAGCAAGAGGTTTGAGCTCTTGAGCTCGAAAAGATGCCCTACCTATTGTGTTGACAATAAGTGTGAGAGGGTCCCCATTTTTATGGAACTACAGAAGACCACAAATCTTGGGGATAAGAGGATTGTTCTAAATAGGCTTTTTGCTAGGGGAATTAAGAGAAACACTCTATTTAATGGCTAACGCCATTTGTTTAGACACTTTTTTAAGGGGATTCCTTTTAATCTTAATGTAAATACCACTATTATGACGATAACCAATCATTTTGTTAAAAAGACCCCTCCTTTATGAGCATTTAGGAGGACAATGTGAGAGTTTCCCCTTACGGCTTTTAAGGCAAGGAACTCACTTTTGCTAATGTTTCTTTTAGGAGGGTTAGTTTTTTTTACCACAATAGTGAAGTCTTACTTAATGACCTCCATGACATTATGGGAAGGTCCCTAATTCCAAATTCAATGTTACATATAATATCATCAATGAGAATTTTTCTAGAAACAAGGGAAAATTAAGTCTTTTATTGAAGAGATGCAGAAAGAAAAGATCCCACTCTTAAATAGAAAGATTGATTACAAATTTACATGAATTATTGTTATTATTATAAAACTTTACATTTTTTTTAAAGCTACAAATGAATAGTTAGAGAAAAAATTATATATATGATGATTTGATATGATATATATATATATATAATAACAATAATAATGGCGAGAAAAATAAAAATAACTTCCCCACCTTCATTTTTTCAAATCAACCATTAAACTGTAGATTTCAAAAATTTTAATATAGCTGGCCATCAATAATTGGACAAGAATTTAAATTTATATCTTTTAGTGTCGTATGAAGAAAAAGGTGTATATTAAAATTAAAATTTGTAGTTCCATTCCTTTCCTCCTCAAAATTACGATAAGCAGGTAAACATTGTTTAAGAGGTAATTTTCTTCATTTCAACCAAATATATAAGCTACTAAAACAATTATATTGGTTCTTTTTCTAATTCAATTTATCAATTTACATTAAATACTTTTTATATAACTGGACCAATAATTTTAATACGTAAGGAATATACAAGAATAATATAAAACATTGAAAACAAAAACCGCGACACCGTGAAAATGAGAATAATGGCAGCGACACCCGAACGGAAAGTAAAATACGAAACTGCACGACAGTTTTATTATAGTGACTGGTGAGAATAGCACAACATCAGATTCTCTTGCTCCGAGAATCATGTGAGACGCTTTATTGACACTAACATAACGTTGAATATATAACTAAATTAGAAGTTGTACTGCTCGTAGCGGATGAAACAGTTACTTAGCCGAACTCGAGCACCGATGGCGTACTCGCAAATGTTTTGATGTATAGTTTGATGTGAACTTTTGTGAACTTTAGTAATTTTAGACAAAAATCTACTATGCAATTTTTTTGTGATATTGATGATTTAAATGATTCGAGGTAGTGGTTTCTCAAGCGAAAGATCAATCATGTTGAAATCTCTAACTTAACACACACACACACACACACACACACACGAATTTTTCCAAACATTAAGAGCATAAAATTTATGCTCATCTTTGACAATATTATTTATAAATTTCATATTTTTAAATATGAAAATATTCTTCATTATAAACACACACACACACACACACGAATTTTTCCAAACATTAAGAGCATAAAATTTATGCTCATCTTTGACAATATTATTTATAAATTTCATATTTTTAAATATGAAAATATTCTTCATTATAAAATATCATGGTTACTAATATGAATTATCATTATTTAAAATTCTTTTAATGTAATATACACATGGTTAGTATTCTTCTAAATAAAGTGTTTATAATATATAAAAATTAGTTGCATCTACTTACATTTAGTAACCTAATTGAAATACTTTTTATAATTAAGAATTTTAAAGTCATACTAAATTTTTTATTAATTATAATATGAATCAATATAAGCATTATTAAGTTGGAATGTCTCTATGTATATGCTCTTAGTGTGAAACATCTTGTCATTCCCTCTCACTATGCTTGAACTCGTTCATTGGTATGATTTCGAGCAAATTTTAGGAGGTTAATATTTTGGAGCTCCCTA
>APFE031540326.1:107721-131652 GCA_000404065.3 Pinus taeda | reverse complement strand
ATGTTCATGATGCTCCTCCATGGTGCGAGAATATACTAATATATCATCAATAAATATCAGTACAAATCTGTCCAAATATTGATGAAAAATACTGTTCATTAAACACATGAACGTTGCCGGGGCATTGGTAAGTCCGAATGGCAAGACCACAAATTCATAATGACCGTATCTGGTTCTAAAAGTTGTTTTAGCGATATCCTCATCTTTAATTCGGATTTGATGGTAACCAGAACACAGATCAATTTTAGAGAACACCGTCGCGCCTTTCACTTGATCGAATAGTTCGTCGATCCGTGGTAAAGGATATTTATTCTTAATGGTTAACTTATTTAACTGACGGTAATCAATGCACATCCGGAAGGTTCCATCCTTCTTCTTAACAAACAGCACTAGGGCTCCCCACAGGGACACACTAGGACGTATATAATTCTTGTCTAATAACTCTTGTAACTACATTTTTAATTCTTTCAGTTCGGGTGCACTCATTCTATATGGTGCCCGTGACACTGGTGCTGCTCCTGGAACCAGCTCAATGGTAAAATCTATGTTCCTTTTTGGGGGCAACCCAGGAATTTCTTCTGGAAACACATCTATGAATTCTTGAATTACAGGGATATTATTTAGAATGGCTGTTTTATCCTTAGAATCTGCATAACCCACCTGGATGGCATAGACCTGGCATCCTTTTCGAACACATTTTACAAGTTGGTTCGCTGTTATTGGCCTCACTTGCACAGGTCGTTTAATTCCTTGCATCTCTTTTTTGTTTCCAAGGTGATCTCCAAAGTAGATAATTTTGGTTTTACAGTCCACTAATGACCAATGTTTTTCCAGCCAGTCCATACCAATGAGAATATCATAGGAGCCAAGGGGGAGCACATTTAAATCAGTCGTTACTGGCTGTCCAGCTATGGTGAAGGAGCAGTCCTTAATTTTAGCTATTACTCGTCTTTTGGCTCCCGTAGCTAATTGCACCAGCCATGGGTTTTTAAACTTAGTAGACTGTAAATTACAACGTTCCACTACTTTTGGGCTTACATAACTCAGTGTAGCCCTAGGATCAATTAAAACAGATACAGTAAGGTCTAAGATATTACCTTCGAATTCGACCATAGTTGGCTGATACTCCATCTGACGGTCTTCTAAAGCCGCATTAATCCTAGGTATACTGCGTCCCACTTCGCCGACTGTTGAAGCTTCGTGAATCTGGGATAACTGTTCCGTCCCCTTCCGCTGTGGACAGTTTTTGATGTAGTGGGGTCCCCCACAACCCCAGCATTGCACCGGGGGTCTTGTTGTCCCTTCATTGTCCAAGCATGCCTGCTGTTCGCTGACTTTAGATTCATTGTTAGGCCTAAATTTGGATGTGGTTCTAACTGGAATTCTGCTGTTCAATCCCTTGCCATTCCCCTTACTTCCACTGCTGCGATTTCCGTTGCTATTTCCTATTGACTTAAAGCACTTTTTCTCATTCCATTTCTTGCCAGCTGCTTCTCCCTTTTGTTTGTTTTGCTGATAACAGATTCTGGCCTTTCGAATTACCTCATCCATTGATTTTGGATTGTCAAATTCAATCCTTTCTCGCATGTAGGGCGGTAAACTGCTTACAAATCTTTGTACCTTTGCCTTTTCCTCCCTTATATATGGAACATAGCGAAGTAGGGAAGTAAAGCGGGTGATGAACTCGTCCATAGTCTGCTGCCCCAAATGCAGATCATGGAACTCTCTTGCCTTCTCATCGTAGAACCGTTCAGTTAGGTACCTCTCTTTAAAATAATTTTGGAAGTTATCCCAAGTAATATTCTATTCAGTAACTCCTTTTACAATCTTCACTTCCTCCCACCATAAGGTAGCCTTTCCTTGTAGCTGAAAAATAGCCAATCTAGCTTTAAGATTGTGGTCATATTCATAGAGCTGAAAATACTTGTTCATATTAATTAGCCATGCTTCAGGTGCTTCCTCTTGTTCCCCATCAAAATGTGGGGGTTTAATTTTGCGAAATTCCCCTTGTAGTTCCACCCTTTGTCTTTTCGAAGTTTGTTGTTCAATTACATTATCAGAACACTCCTCCTGTTCCTCCGATCCTTCAGGGGGCATAGGGTGGTTTTGTTCTTCCGACATCCTCTGTTGCTCCATGCTAGGATTAACTGGTACTTGATTCTGTCGATGAGATAAACTTTTCAATATTCTTTCTTGTTCCATCGTTAGTCTAGCATTGTCTTCCCGTAGCCTTGCCATCTCATATTTAAGTTCCTGTACGGTTTCCAGAATGGCTTGATTTGTAGTTCTCGCCTCTTCCCCAAGCTGGACCCATAGTTCAGGATTATTTTCGGGACCAGGTATCCCTTGTCCTATCATAGGTCGTCGAGTTGTATTATCTGCTCTCCTCATTCTGCAAGTTTCTGAAACTCCTGATCCTGTACTTATTCCATCAAAATGAAAAGAATGATAAGGAAAATTCATATATAATTTTTTTTTTTTTTTTATTCCTCTTATGTCAATCTATCCTTACCCAGAGGCCTCAGTTTTGTAACTGGGCTCTGATACCATATGTCACAACCCCTTTTATGCAAAAATAATAATATAATACTGAGTACAAAAAAAAAAAATTATTTCATTGTACATAGTTTTAATTATGGGTACGAGGGTTGAACCCATCGCCCTCGGCATACTTTCAAATGTTTACCATTCGTTACACCGTTCACTCCATTACTCAAGGCGAGTTCATATATAACATTAATTACTTACGAACTTGGTGCTTGACATAATCGTATGCAATACGATTTACACTGACCGTATCTCATGGCAGATCCTACCTACTGAATGTTGGTTGCATGAGGAACGGACAGGTGGACCTGACTTGATTCTATCGACCCTTGATCTGGTTGCTGAACTCGAGAGTAGGTATAACCTTAATTACAGCAGGCAAGTACTTGGCCTCCTCGGGATTATGGTAGTTTTAACGATGGAGATTGAATCCTTCCATCGAACGGTGGATGTTTCACGTGCCCACCTTACAAGCATCATTCTAGGGTTTATGATATTCATTTGACAGAGGGAGGTCGCTTCCTGAGGGCTCTGTTATGCGGCATCCAGACCATGGCGTCTGATACTCAGGTGTTTACCTCGGTTTTTGATGTTAGAGTTTGAACCAGTTCTCTTATTCCTCGAGGCTATGCGGATTTCCCAGCGTTCTACCTGATTACCACTCATTCCATCAGGTAAATCCACCATCGTTTCGTTGTTGTTTGCTAATAGAATTTACAGGGTTTATTGATTCCACTCCTGAACTAATTGTTATTCACATCGGATGGTTGAACAGGGTATGGTGACGTCAGCATGGCGGCAAGGAACTACAGCTCCAATACTCCAGGGAAAATTATTCATCGATAAGAGCCTAACTTCTGTAGGAGATCTAGCTATGTAATGAGGAGTCGAGCGCGAGGTTTTAATTCTTTCTTCTTCTGTCAGGTGGTTTTCCGTGTTTCTCATGGAAGCTTGATTCATTATTTACTTTCTGGGCTAAGGAAGCCTTCCACAGCTCGTTGTCATGAGGCTCCGTCCTTATGAATACTCCAGGGTTGCCGTGACGAATTCACACCTTGTGAGAGGCTTTCGGGTCTTTATTATTGCATGATGGTTATATTGTAAATGTATAAGCTTCCAATAGCTAGGTTATCTCTTGTTCTGTTTAAAGGAATTACTTGGCGAGCCACTGGTTTCCTTAACTCAGTCCGACTACGCCTTCCAGAAACATTTTTATTTGATGTATGAATGTTTATATACCCTTTACTCCATGCTATGTGTAGCTCAGCTCTGAGCGGATATTTTGATTTCTGAGATTTCGTTTATAAATATATATTTCTGAGATTTCGTTTATAAATATATATAACTGTTGCTTCAATTTCTTTAATAATCTGCTTGAGTTCCAACGAGGGTTTGGTTTCCTATTTACTGGTACTTGGATGTATACTTCCCAATTTGTCAGTATATATATATAGGTATATATTAATCCGGGGCTTTATTTCCAAATGCGCTCGGCGCTCAGGAAAACTCTAGTCATGTTTATTTGCTTCTATACAAATGACAGTGTTTCCATTTCCTGGTTTTATTGTAATATTCTTTTCATGGGTCTATCCTGAATATTTCCATTTACATATTCGCAGAATTTCTTCGTATGAAGCTACTTAACTCCTTAAATTACATAGCTTCCGCATGTTGTTTCTCCTGGGTTCATTGAAATGTTCTCTGAAATGTTTACGAGTTTTCCAGTTTCGTTTCAAATAAATCTTGACCCTATACCTAAGGGTGTATGCATGCGATTGTCATTTGTAATGGCTTTTTCCTTCACAATGCTGTTGTATATTTTCACTATGTTTTTACTATTACATAGGAGGAAGTAATGCCTCTTTTATAGCGTATGATCTCTGATGGATTTTATTACTGTATGGGAAAATGGTTCTCACCCAGAACCTATAAATCTTGTCATTATTTATTCACTGTTCCACTCAGATGTTTTATTATCATTCTTTTATTTCATTACAGGTATAAGTTATTGAGTCCTTCCATTCTCTTGTACATGGAAATTACTATTCCCCTTCAACATGCTATTCGTCTTCTAAGGGAGGGTTTCGGTATTTAAACGAATTCCTGAAGCCTCCCAGACAGTCCTCTATTCAAGTTAATTAAATAACTTAGATTCATTCGAACTATAAATAAACTGTCCTCTGTTCAAGTTAATTAAATAACTTAAGTTCAGTCGAACTATAATAAACAGTCCTCTGTTCAAGTTAATTAAATAATTCAGGTTCGGTCGAACTATAATTAAATTCTTTCCATCTCAAACAGAATGTAATTATTCTCTTGCTAATATACTGGGACTGTCGTCAGAGTGTTCTGCTTTCAATCTACAGCTAACTGTTATTTCGAAGAGTATAAAATTTTCTCGGAAATATAAAAACTGTAACTGTACTTACCTGCACTGTCACCCGCACAGTCTCCTATCCTTCTCCAGATTGGAGAAAATTGGTTTTTGTTGCTTGCTTTCCTCCCAACCACGAGATTAGTCAATCCAGACTAATCTCCCCCCAAGCTCATTTGCTAGGCCTCTGCCTTCGGCAAATATAATGCACCACCTGTGCCTGTGCTATCTGGTCCTCACCAGACTTAGCACTATCTCTTTTCTTCTTCTGCCTTTTCTTTTCCCCCGTCTGTTCCTTAATAGCCCGAGCCTTCCCTTTTCCCATCTTTCTATCGGAGGATGAAAAACAGTTAGGGTTTTTCCCCCTTGCTGGCAACTGTTTATTATTATATATATATTTTTAAGCAAACAATCTGGCAAGAAAAGAGAATAACTTTCTCATCAAAAGTTACTATATGTAATTAACTCAATCCAAATTCAGTTTTGGAATTAATAGCACTCTCATCATTTTATAAAGAAAATAATAATCTTTGTTCCACATTTTATCTACAATGATAAAAACAGAGGATTTATTCACATAAATTATCCAGTCATTACAAAAAAATTATTGCAAATAAAAATGCCTAAATCTTAGGCCTTTTTTCTAATAAAATTTAAGTTTTTCTATAAAAATCTAGTTGGGGCATATAGTTGTAAGAAGCACATCTCTTCACAATGATAGACTCAATATTCAACAAAAATTAGACTGACTTGTGTTTTATCTCGACTCTGGAATTCTAGTGTATTTTAAGGGGCACTAATGTTCAAATTTCCAATAAACAAATCCAAAGAAAGGATAGAGAAGTTATTATCAACACCAAAACATCACATCAACCATAACCTAGTAATTCATGCTATTCTCGTGAAACACTTAATTGTGAGGAATGTTGTTGGAATTCATGATGAATGGCCCAACTCATTAACACAACTCCTATTTCGTTTCCTACTTATGGGAGACTCGCAAGCTCTCTTAGGATTAACTTCCATGTGATCGAATTTTTCATCTAGGGAGCTTATCATTTTCTAATGTGAATTGTAATTATGGGGTTTATGATGTAACAACGTCTTTGAAAGGGCATTTGTGGTTATGATTTGATACGGAATAAACAAATTTCAGTAATTTAGAGGGAGTACACAAAAGTTTGTTCACGTATTTCATTTCCTTTTCTCCATTCAATGTAATCATTCTCTTTTAGTCTATTTATGTTTTCTTTTTGTTAGGTGCTTTACTTTTATTTGTATTTTTAATGAACCATTCGGAAAATCAAAACATTATCAGTACAAAGAGATGATTGATGGCCTATAAGATCTGATTTCCCTAACTCAATTTACGGATTTCCCAAACTCAATTTACGGATGTTAATTTTTCAATTTAAAATCTCAATGGGAAGTGATCATTGGGATATTTATTCAATAAAGAGGAAACTTTGAAGAGGGTAAAATATGAACACTAGATGTTACATGGAAATTTTGACACCAATTTGTTAGGACATTAAGCTAACTCCTTGAATTCTACATAAGGAGAAATTCTAAAATATGGAGAAAAGAATATCCAATTCCTCAGTTCCTCCAGTCAAATGTGAAGGCACTACACTATCATAAAAGAGCAACCAAAATAAAGTATTTGAGACAGTAAGGCATCAAAATAATCTTGGATCATTCTACTGTATTTTAAAAACTCTATAATATTTAGTGTATATTATAAAATATATTTTATACAATTATATTTGAAATATTTGTTTTCTCATATCTATAAGCTAGTTCCTTTTCTATTTTAATAATTTGGGAAAATTTTATTCATGAACCGATTTTTTTCTTATAATTTTATTGGGCATATTGCTCTACCATTTTAGTAATATAATATCTAGAATTATTGTTTTGTATATATAAATGAAAATTTACAAAATAATATATATAATTCAACTTAATACTAATGCTATAATTATAATTCAACTTAATAATATAAGAAAAATAAATTCTTTAATATGAAATCCTTCTATGAGAATATGTTCTATAAGTTTATTGATTTATTATTAATAATTAAACAATTAAAAACAATTAAATATATTAAAATTTAAATATTAAAGATTTATTCTTAACTATATAATACTTAAATATATATATAATATATATATAATATATATTATAATTCAAAATTTAAAGGTAAATATAGAAATATTTATATACTTTTATGTAAATTATAGTTCCCATTACTTTAGTTTAATAATAGTATAACTAATTATTAATTTAATAATTATTTAAATCCATAACATTAACTTAATTTAAATATAGTTTTGCTCCCCGTTTCCATGGGTCTGGTTGAACTAATCATTTATAGCCATTAGTTAGTCAATATCGCCATTGCCTAGTCAAACATTATAGCCGATGAAAAGTTCTGCTCTGACTATTTAACATGCATTCTAGATCTGATTCTTCAACTTGTCCTGATGATGAACCACACTGACTAGTTCGAAATGCGTCGACAAATGAAATATCATGTGATTTACGCCGAAAAATCTCTCATAAAGGATATGGATCACAAAAGCCTCAATTCAACAAAATAATAAATAATTTTTTTTGTTCCTCAAGTGGTTTGAGTTGATGAGGGAATACATCAGGCTTGATTTATGGCTTGATAAACTATGACCTAGGGGTATCTAATTTGTGAAAATTACCCAAGGATCACACTTGGCCTTGGCTACACCACCTCTTAACATCACTAGATTTTTGCTCATGGAGTTTTGAAGCCATGACCTTCACATCATGGACTGAATTAACAAGACATCCCAAAACTGTCTATTCTACTCCCCTTGGGCTACAAAATTATAAATATTGATTATGTTAGTATTTTCTTAAATTTATAAACCTTTTCATAATTGTTTTGGTTAATAAAAATAATATTATCCCAATATTTTTTAAGTTCATATCTATATATTATATATATATATATATATATATAATAATATATATTATATATATTCTATATATATCATTCAAAATTAAGTTTTAGAACTAATTCATTTAAATTCAAAATATACTTTACAAAAACTTAGATTATATATATCGAGAGAGATATAGATATATTTTGTGATCTATATTGGGAATGTTGAGAGATTTTTATGTAAAAATTACGTAAGAAATTTTTAGTGTACGAGTCTCTAAAGATGAACCACACTAAATGGTTTCAAATAATAAATAAACTAAAACTTCTTTGTATAATTTTTACCAAAAAATCTTTCAACATTTACTTATATAAAAAATTATATATATATATATATAGAAAAACAATTTTAGGTATTTGTTATATAATTAATTGAAAATACAATAACAAAATCCAAAATATCATTTAGTTTCAAATTATAATCTTTTGAATTTGTTGTGCTGCCTTTATATTTTCATAATAAACTCATTTAATAACATATTTCAAACGTTAATTATTTCTTTAATAATTTCTCCCTATCAATTATTCCTGTTGTTAATTTCCCATATTTTTTGTCCATTTAAACATAATACGTATAAAAATTAAATTTGAAAAAAAAATAATTTTATTTATAATATCATACTAAAAAATATATAATTTTGTTAAAAAATATTTTATTTTTTATATTTTTAATTGTTGAAAATTAATTATTAATTCTTTCCATGCGATATTTAGGAAATTATCTTATTATTTGAATATTAAAGGCTATTAACACTGCCACTAGTATTAGAAAGAGCACGGACATAAGAACTGAGCATTTAAAATCCTTACTTTTCAAAGGCGCTGAAACTCCAAAAATACAGTCGACTATTTTATTTTTTCAATTAAAATAGGGTTAGGGGGTTAATAGTTCTTCGAACGCTTTTCAAGGAAAAATGGTTCGGTAGAATTAGCGTATTCGTGATTCAGCAAACATGTTTTTTAATTGATAACCAAACATGTTTTTTTAAATTGAGAATCGAGGTTTGTAATATTTATAAATATTTAAAATATGTTTTTTAATGATAATCAACAATGTTTTTTTTAATTGAGAAAATCCAAGGTTGTAATATTTTTAAATATTTAAATATTAATATTTTTAAATATAAACATATTAATGATGTTGGGTTGATATACGAATTAGGTGTCCAAGTTAATATATGTTATATTGTAAATTTATAATATTATAATTTTTTTAGAGATTAAGCTCTATAGATATTAATGAAATGTAAGAGATTATTCATATATGAATCCAAAGGATTATAATGCTAGGATTAATTAAACCTTAACAATAAAACTCAAAGATAAATATTATAATATAATGGATTATAAACTTAAGAAATTAATATAAAAATCTAAGATAAATATTTCAAGCCCCTTAGATTAATATAGTTTAAACCCCATAAATATCAAAAAACTCTAATATAGTAATTATAACAAGGATGAATTACTATAAACCCAAAGAAAAAATTTAAACCTAAAGAGATTAACTTATAAGTAGATAATCTTAAAAGCAAGAGATTATTATTATTATAAACCCAAAGAATTAAGAAACCAATGGGATTAATAGTATAAACCCAAAGGATTAATAAACCAATAGAATTAATCTTAAAATCCGAAAAGATTATTAATATTACAAACCTAAGTAATTGGTAAACTCATTGTGTTAATATTATAGACCCTTGGGATTAATATTAAAAACCCAAGAGATGATTAATATTACAAACTCAAGCAATCAACAAACCCAAGACATTAATATTATAAACCCTTGGGATTAATATTATAAACTCAAGGGATTAAAAATCGAAAAGGATTATTAACATTATAAACCCAAGGGATTACTATTATAAACTTTTGGAATTAATATCATAAAGTGAAGGGAATAATATTAAAACTAGGTTATTAATAGACCCAAGGGATTACTATTATAAACCCTTGGAATTAATATCATAAAGCAAAGGGAATAAAATTAAAACCATGTGATTAACGGACCCAAGGAATTAATGTTATAAACCATTGGATTAATCTTATAAACCCATTGGATTAATATTAAGCCTTGGACTTAATATGATAAACCCTAATATCGATATATCAAACCTAAGATTAATATAAAAAATCGAATATTATATACCCTAATATACTATTATACATATGAGGGATTAATATTATAAATCCAATGGATTATAAACCCTCAGATTAATATTATAAACCCTAGGGATGAATATTATAAACTCAACCACATTAATAAATGTGGTTGCTATATTTGATAAGTATTAATAAACCCAAGGTATTAATACTAAAGCCCGAAGGGATTATGAACCCAAGGGAATAATATTAAACCTAGGGGATTAATATTATAAATCAAAGGTATATGAACCCTAAAATAAACACAGTTAACCATGGTTAACCATGGTTGATTTTCATATTGAGACAATCCTTGTCACAGTGCACTGTTGGACCATGGTTTACCATGTTTTACCATGACTTATTTTCATATTGAGACAATATTTCTCACAATGTGACGTTGTACCATGGTTGACTATGGTTGATTTTCATAATGAGACAATCATTGTCACTATGCAACGTTGACCCATGGGTGACCGTGACTGATTTTATAAAACATAGTTGACCATGGTTGACCATGATTGATATTATAAACCGAGGCAAATAATAAACCCAAGGGATTAATCCTAAAAAGCCAAGGAATTATAAACCTAAGGGAATAATATTAAACCTTAGGAATACAAACCTTTGGATTAATAAACCTAGGGGATTGATATTATAAAACAAAGGGAATAATATTGAACCCTAGGAATATGAACCCTTAAATTAATAAACCAAACAGATTAATATTATAAGCCCAAGAGAACAATAAACTCAAGGATTAATATTAAAACCCCAAGGGATTACGAACCCAACGGAATAATATTAAAACCAAGGGATAAATATTATAAACCCAAGGGATATAAACCCTAAAGTAAATATTAGAAACCCTAAAATAAACATGGTTAACCATGGTTGACCGTGCTTGATTTTCATATTGAGACATCCTTGTCACAATGCGATGTTCGACCATGATTGACCATGATTCATTTTCATATTGAGATAATCTTTGTCACAATGTGACATTGGACCATTGTTGACCATGGTTGATTTTCATATTGAGAAAAGCTTTATCGCAATGTGACATCGGGCCATGGTTGACCATGATTGATTTTATAAAATATGTTTGACCATGATTGACCATGTTGTCCATGGCTGTCCTTGGTTGACCACAATTGATATTATAAACCCAAGGTATTAATACTAAAAACGTGAGGGAATAATATTAATCCATAGGAGTATGAACCCTTAGATTAATAAACCCAAGGAATTGATGTTATAAACATAAGGGAATAATATTAAGCCCTAGGAATATGAAACTTTAAATTAATAAACCCAAGGGAATAATAAACCAAATGGATTAATACTAAAACCCCAAGCGATTATGAACCCAACAGAATAATATTAAACCTAAGAGAATAATATTATAAACCCAAGGTATATAAGCCTAAGATAAATATTAGAAACCATAAAATAAACATGATTGACTATGGATGGTATTCATATTGAGACAATCATTGTTACAATGTGACATTACACCATGGTTAACCATGATTTACCTTCATATCAAGACAATATTTGTCACAATGCAACACTAGACCATGGTTGACTATGGTTTATTTTCATATTGAGACAACATTTGTCACAATGAGATGTTGGACCATTGTTGACCATGATTGATATTATAAACACAAGGGATTAATACTAAAATACCAAGTAATTATAAGCCCGAGGGAAAAACATAAAACCCAATGTATATAAACCCCTAAATAAACATGGTTGAAAATATTTGATTTTCATATTGATACAATATTGTCACAATGTGACATTGGACCATGCTCAACCACGGCTGAACCCTTAGATTAATAAACCAAAGGGATTGATATTATAAACCCAAGGGAATAAAAAACCCAATGGAATAATATAAACCCAAGGGATTGATATTATAAACACAAGGTATACAAACCCTAGTATAAATACTAGAAACCATAAAATAAACATGGTTGACCATGGTTTCATAATGACACAATCCTTGTTACAATGCGACATTGGATAACAGTTGACCATGCTTGACCATTATTGATATTTATATCGAGTCAATATTTGTTACATTCCGGCATTGGACCATGGTTGACCATGATTTATTTTTATATTGGGACAATATTTTTCACAATGCGACGTTGGACCATGGTTGATTGAGTTTGAAAAACCCTGCTTAACCAAGGTTGACCATACCAAAGAGAATTCAAGGAATTACAAACTCAAGTGAATAATATTAAACCTAAGGGAATAATATAAACATGAGGTATATAAACATAAGATAAATTTCATAAACCCTTAAATAAACATTATTGACCATGGTTGACAATGTTTGATTTTCATAGTGGCACAATTTTTTTCACAATGTGACATTGGAACATGTTCAACCATCGTTGAATACTTAGATTAATAAACCCAAGTGATTGATATTATAAACCCAAGGGATTAATACTAAGGCCTCAATGGATTATGAACCCAAGGGACAAATATTATATACCCAAGGTATATAAACCCTAACATAGATACTACAAACACTAAAATAAACATGGTTGACCATGGTTGGCCATTGTTAACCATGATTGGTTTTAAAAAATATGGTTGAGCATAATTGACTGTGATTGACTATGGTTGACCATGATTAACTATTATTGATATTATAAACCCAAGGGATTAATACTAAAAATAAAATGGATTATAAACCTTAGGGGATTATATTAAACCCTAAGATAAATATTATAAACCCTTAAATAAACATGGTTGACCATGGTTGATTTTCATATTGAAATAATCCTTGCCACAATGTGACATTGGACCATGTTCAACCATGGTTGAACTCTTAGATTAATAAACCCAAGGGATTGATATTATAAATGCAAGTAATTAATATTAAAGCCCCAATGTTTTTTGAACCTAATGGAATAATATTAAACCCAAGTGATTAATATTATAAACCCAGTATATATCAACCCTAAGATAAATATTAAAAACCCTAAAACAAACACGATTGACCATGGTTGATTTTCATATTGAGACAATCATTGTTACAATGTGATGTTGGACCATGGTTGACCATGATTGATTTCATATCGAGACAATCCTTGTCGGAATGTGATGTTGGACCATGGTTGACCATGTTAGATTTTCATATTGAGATGATATGTGTCACAATGCTATGTTGAACCATGGTTGACCATGATTGATACTATAAACCCGAGGGAATCAGAAACCCAAGGTATTAATACTAAAATCCCAAGGTAATAATATTAAACATAAAGGAAAATATTAAACACAAGGAATATGAACCCTTAGATTAATAAACCCAAGTGATTGATATTATAAACCCAAGTGAATAATATTAAACCTTAGGAATATGACCTCTTATATTTAGGGATTGATATTATAATCCCCATGGAATAATAAACGACAGACGTTAATACTCAAACCCCAAGGGATTATGAAGCCAACTGAATAATATTAAACCCAAGGGATTAATATTATAAACTCAAGTTACATAAACCCTAAGATAAATATTATAAACCCTAAAATAAACATGGTTTACCATGGTTTACCATGGTTGACTTTCATATTGAGATAGTCCTTGTCACAATACGATGTTGATCCAGGGTTGACCATGCTTGACCATGATTGATTTTCATATCAAGAAAATCTTTGTCATAGTGTGACATTGGACCATGGTTGAACATTATTGATTTTCATATTAAGACCATCTTTTTCTCAATGAGATGTTGATTCATGGTTGACAATTATTAACCATGGTTTACCATGATTGATCATGGTGTACAATGATTGATATTATAAACCCAAGGGATTATAAGCCCAAGGGAATAATATAAAACCAAGGTATATTAACTATAAGATAAATATTATAAACCCTTAAATAAAAATTATTAACCATGGTTGATCATTTTCTATTTTCATATTAAGACAATCTTTGTCACAATGTGATATTTGACCATGCTCAACCATGGTTGAACCCTTAGATTAATAAGCCCAAGGGATTGATACTAGAAACTCAGGGATTAATACTAAAACCCAAGGGATTATCAACCCAGTGGGTTATCAACTAAAGGGTCTAATATTATAAACAAATACATATAAACACTAAGATAAAGATTACAAACACTAAAACAAACATAGTTGGCCATGGTTGGCCATGGTTGACTATGGTTGGCCATGGCTAGCAGTGGTTGACCATGATTTTCCATGGTTGATTATGGTTGACCATGGTTGACCATGATTGGTATTATAAACCCAAGGGAATAATATTAAACCTAGGGAATAATATAAACCCAAGTTAAATAAACCCTAAGATAAATATTATAAACCCTTAAATAAGAAATGTTGACAGTGGTTGTATTTCATATTGAAACAATATTAGTCACAATGCGATGTTATACCATGCGTTACCATGGTTGAAGACTTACATTAATAAACCCAAGGGATTGATATAATAAAACCATGGGAATAATAAACCAAGGGACTAATACTAAAACCTCAAGGAATTATGAACCCAAGGGAATAACATTAAATCTAAGGTATTAATATTATCAACCCAAAGTATATAAACCCTAAAATAAATATTATAAGCTCTAATATAAACATGGTTGACTATGGTTTATTTTCATATTGAGACAATCATTGTCACAATGCGACTTTGGATAATGGTTGACCATGATTGGTTTTCATTTTAAGACAATATTGGTCACAATGAGACATTGGATCATGGTTGATTTTCATATTGAGGCAATCTATTTTACAATGTGGCATTGGACCATGGTTTACCATGGTTGACCATGATTGATATTATAAACCCAAGGGAATAACAAACCCAATGTATTGATACTAACTACCCAAGGGAATAATATTAAATGCTAGGAATATGAACCCTTAGATTGATAAACCTAAGGTATTGATATTATAAACCCAAGGGAATAATATTAGACCCTAGAAATATGAACCCTTAGATTAATAAACCCAAGGGATTGATATTATAAACCCAAGGGAATAATAAGCTCAATGGATAAATACTAAAACCCCAAGGGATAATGAACTCAACAGAATAATATTAAACCTAAGGGATTAATATTATAAACCCAAGGTATATAAACACTAAGATAAATATTAGAAACCCTAAAATAAACATTCTTAACCATGGTTTACCATGCTTGATTTTCATATTGAGATAATCTTTGTCACAATGTGATGTTGGACTATCCTTGACCATGATTGATTTTCATATCGGGATAATCTTTGTCACAATGCAACAATGGACCATGGTTGACCATGGTTGATTTTCATATTGAGAAAATCTTTATCACATTACGACATTGGACCATGGTTGACCATGATTGATTTTATAAAATATGGTTGACTATGGTTAACCACTGTTTACCATGTTGTCCATGATTGTCCATGGTTGACCACAATTGATACTATAAACCCAATGGATTAATACTAAAAACCCAAGGGAATACTAATAATCCATAGAAATATGAACCCTTAGATCTATAAACCCAACGAATTGATGTTATAAACCTAGGAGAATAATATTAAACCCTAGGAATATTAACCTTAAGATTAATAAACCCAATGGATTGATACTAAAACCCCAAGGGATTATGAACCCACCAGAATAATATTAAACCCAAGAGAATAATATTATAAACCCAAGGTATATAAACCCTAAGATAAATATTAGAAACCCTAAAAAAAACATGGTTAACTATGATTGATTTTTATATTGAGACAATCCTTGCCACAATGTGATGTTAGACCATGGTTGACCATGATTCATTTTAATATCGAGACAATGTTTTTCACAATGCAACATTAGACCATGGTTGACTATGGTTGATTTTAATATGGAGACCATCTTCGTCACAATGGAATGTTTGAACATGGTTGACCGTGATTAATTTTGATAAACCATGATTGAGCATGATTGACAATTTTTTACCATGGTTGACCATGATTGATATTATAAACCCAAGGGATTATAACTAAAAACCCAAGGGAATAATATTAAACCCAATGTATATAAACCGTAAGATAAATATTATAAACCCTTAAATAAACATGATTCACCATGTTTGATTTTCAAATTGAGACAATATTTGTCACAATATGACATCATACCATGCTCCACCATGGTTGAACCCTTATATTAATAAACCCAAAGGATTGATATTCTAAACCCAAAGGGAATTAGAAACCTAATGGAATAATATTAAACCCTATGAATATGAAACCTTAAATTAATAAACCCAATGGATTGATATTATAAACCCAAGGGATTAATATTATAAAAAACAAGGTATATAAACCATAAGATAAATACAAGAAACCCTAAGATAAACATGGTTAACTGTGGTTGACCATGGTTTATTTTCATAATGAAACAATTCTTACTACAAAGTGACATTGGACAACAATCGACCATGCTTGACAATGATTGATTTTCATATCGATATAATATTTATTAAAATGTGGCGTTGGACCATGGTTAACCATTATTGATTTTTATATTGAGACAATCTTTGTAAAAATGCAACATTGGACCATGGTTGACCATGATTTATTTTGATAAACATGGTTAACCATGGTTGACCATGATTGACCATTGTTGACCATGATTGGTCATGGTTGACCATGATTGATATTATAAACCAAAGCAAATAATAAACCCAAGGGATTAATACTAAAAACCCAAGGAATTATAAACCAAAGGGAATAGTTTTAAACCCAAAAGAATTATATAAACCCAAGGTATATAAAACTAAGATAAATATTATAAACCCTTAAATAAACATGATTGACCATGGATGACCGTGTTGGGATTTCATTTTGAGACAATCTTTTTCATAATATAATGTTGGATCATGCCCAACCATGGTTGAACCCTTAGATTAATAAACCCAAGTGATTGATATTATAAACCCAAGGGATTAATACTAAACCCCAATGGATTATTAACCCAAGGGATTAATATTATAAACCCAAGGTATATAAACCCTAAGATAAATTTTAAAAACACTAAAATAATGTGGTTGACCATGGTTGGACATGGTTGGATGATGGGACCCAACCCACACTCCAATGTAACCCTTGATGTTAAGCTGTCCGGTAATAATGATATTTGTGGATTCAATTGTTGATTTGGCGGTTGATTACATATATGAATGATGGATATTTTAATTGATAGTTACAATCATTTAATGTCGCTCATAAATGCGAACCTGCCCTGTACTCCAGCCTTGATCTTTGTTTTCCCACTTGGTCTTTTACACAAAACCTTTGGGTCTTCTGGTCATTGTTTGGTATTTGCTCTACTGTGGGAGCTATGTGAGAGTTTCTGTCAAAATGCTCTGTCTTGTCCCGGTTCTTATGGAAAACTTTGTTTCGGTCTTCGCTGCAAATATATAATGGTTTCCTGGACTTGCTTGAGCTATTAGCAATGAATTTCCTTGTTGCATGAAGTTGCCTTGGTTAGGGAGGTTGGTTCACTTGTATTCTTCTGCACAGTGAGTTTTTTTTTTTTGCTATTACCTGGAATCGATGTCTGGTCTCTCAGGCCACCGGTTGTTCTTTCCTGCTACTGACAATGTTCCTTGTTACTATTATAGTGCTAAAGTCATTTTAAATTATGGTTCCTGTGTGCACAAGTTTCGGCACAATGACTCACTCGACTACAGCTTCAGGTAATTTGTCCCTCCTTCTTTTATCTCTACCCTCTTCTAGTTTAGAAGCTAACCAACACCTGCTCCTCTTGTCCTAGGCTTCTTTTGTTTTATGTGGCTCTATTTCGTGAGGTTCTTTGTCCCATTGTGCTCCCAGGTAAGTTATACTCTCCCCCTACATTTGTTGTATCACTGTTCAGTCAATATTATGTAAGGTATGTTAACGTTGGCTCGTTCTAGCTGCATAGGTTGAGTGTTCGACCTTGGGTGCGAAGGATTTCCATGATTTCAGTTTCCAAACCCTACAACTCTCTGCTCGTAGGCTGTATCTTCCATAGTTTGTCAACTTGTAGTTAGGGTTTGTGGTTCTATGGTGAATACTCCTCACTGTTCGGTTGTTGTGTATGATTTGGGTCATTTTCATGACCTAGGCCTACTTCTGGTTTCAAATTCCAGTTTATATTTCGTTCTGGTCTGGCTGTCTAGTTTAGGCTGGAGGGTTTTCTTGATATGAAACCCTTGACTAGATTTTGTTCGGTCTAGTACACGGTGTATACTCTATTCATTTGGATAATGTAATATCGAACTTGTATTGAACTGCAGCTATATATATATATTGTATCTGTCTCTACTTGTTAAAGAAAATGTATGATAGTTCGTCCAGAATTACCTCTGTCTTGGTTTGTTTCACTGGTGCCTGGATTCAGTATTCTTCATTCAATTGTTTCACTATATGACTTTCTCCTCATCGTGAGTTTGATTCACGTACCCATCCATTCTGGTCATGGAAATTACATGTGTTTTAGAGTATTTGGCTTTCTGTTAAGAGAGGGAAAAAAACAAAATGACCTACAATTGTAGGCCTGCACTCTGCATGTTATTTCTGAATTCAATTAGTCAATAGAGAAAAACACAATTGCACAACATGTAGACAATGATACAGATGGATGATAGAGAAATTTGTGTTCTGTCTCTTTTATTACTTGTATCTAGAAAATGTTGAACCTTTTTCATGTTTTTCATTGCTACATTTATATGCTTTGTTTACAGTTAACGAAACTATGTAGTTACTTTCGGTTGTAGACATTATGGTTACATAACTAATAAGTATTCGGTTCTGTTTACATGACAAGATTTTGACATTTAGACACATTTGTCTTTTTCTCTTAGAATGTCAAGACAATTATTAATCCACTATTTATTTAAGTCAGACAAGTAATTAACCCTAACCGACCAACCACCTTTGACTAATACAAAGATTAAGACAAAAAAATGAAATCGTACCTTCTACTCTGATAAACTAAACATAAAAGACAAACAAAATGTTAAATCAACTTTAAAACCTGGCAAAGACCAACACCTGGTCATGGTTTATTAGCTGGATGCTCCTACATCAGGCTCCCAAGCAAAAGGAAATCATGGACCCAGTCCATGAGCTGCTCGACTGAAGAACCTATCTGCTCAATTTAGCTGGCATCAAGCCACGAAATTTCCTCAATAGGACAATTCTTCCACTTGACCAGGTATTTAAGATACTCCTTTAGCCGAGTTTGTTTGGCCACTTGACTGTCAAGGATGCTCCCGATCTCGAGAGGTTGAACGTAAGGAATCTTTCTCATCCAAGTTTGTCCTCCATCCTAGGTATTCTGTGTCGGCCATGTAGTTCTATCTTCTTCTTCTTCTTCTGGGTTAGCAGTGTAAGGGAACAGGTCCGCTACATTGAAGATGGGTGAAATGCCTATCCCTGGTGGCAGTTGTAACTCATAAGCATTTGCTGAAAATTTCTGGAGGATTTTGCAGGGTCTTATCTTCTTATACTTTAACTTATTGTATGCACCCCTGGGGAAGAGTTCCTTGCACAAATGCGTAAGGATTTTATCTCCTACATTAAATTGTAATTCCCTTCTCTGCAAATATGCTTGTTGTTTATACTTTAGGCTGCTATTCTACAATTTAATTTTTACCTTCTCATGCAAATCCCTCATTATGTTAGCGAAATCTTCTCCATCTATGCTTCACCTTTCTTGTATTCCAAGATGTCGCAACTCATGCACTCCATGAGGATGCATGCTATAGAGGATCTGAAATGGACTGTAACCAGTGCTATGATTAGGCGATTTTTTATAAGCTTCATAGCAGGTTTCCCAGACTCTTGTTTACCACCTCTGTTTGTCTGTTGGTTTGCAGGTCATAAGCAGAGCTGTAACTCAACTATGTATCCATCTTCTTCCATAGGGTATGCCAAAAGTTCCCTGTGAACTTCACATACCTGTCCGAAAGGATAGACTTAGGCAACCCATGTAACCTGACAATCTCTTTGAAAAACAAGTGGGCCACGTGAGTGGCATCACCGGTTTTTCTACAAGGGATAAAATGCACCATCTTCGAGAATATGTCGACTACTACCATCACCAAGTCATAACCTCATTGTGTCTTAGGTAGACCTAAGACAAAGTCCAAGCTGACTGGGTCCCACGGCCTACCTGGAACAGGTAATGGTGTGTACAGTCCCGTGTTCTAATTGTGACCCTTCGCCAGTTGGCACACTTTACACCTAATCACAAATCATTGTACATCCATTCACGTCTTTGGCCAAAAATAAAAATGGCTGAGCTGATCTATTGTCTTGTCTATGCCGAAATGTCTAGCTAGACCCCACTGTGCTTCTCCCGAATAATGTTCTCTCTCATCGAGTAGTCAAGAATGCATAGCTATCCTCCTTTAAACAACAGTTTCTCTTGCAAGTTGTAGTCCAACCATGGACTATTATCTCTCACCAAGGGATTATAACATGCCTCATAGGCCTCCTTAAAGTCTGATCAGTCTGGTATAAATATTTTAAGTGCTCAAAACCCAGCACTTTCACAGTACTCTCCTGCAGAAGTAAAGCTCTCCTACTCAGTGCATCTGCCACCTTGCTGGCCTGCCTGGTGATGTGCTTCAATAGGAGGGCGAAACTCTGCAAATACTCCACCCATTTGGCATGTTTGTGGTTCAACTTGTGTTGTTGCATTACATACTGTAGTGCAGAATTATCTGAAAACAATAGAAATTCATTTCCCACCAAATAATGCCTCCAGTGCTTTAATGCTTGTACAATAGCATAAAACTCCCTATCATAAGACGAATATTTCTGTCTGCTTTCATTTAGCTTCTCGCTAAAAAATGCAAAAGGCTTATCCTCTTGGCTGTGTACAACTCCAATAGCCATACCACTCGCATTACAACAAACCTGAAAAAGCTTCTTAAAATCTAGTCATCTCAGGATCAACATCTCTGTGATCTTTTTCTTAAGTAGCTGGAAACTTCTCTCTACTGCATCAGTCCATCGGAAGGGCTGACCGGCATTTTAATGGTGTCCAACATAGCTGCACAAATTTCGCTAAAATTTCTTATGAATTTCCGGTAAAAACTCGCTAGTCCATGAAAGATACATACCTCAATTAAGCTTTTCATAGATGGCCAATTAACGATCGCCGCAACCTTCTCTGGATCCATCTTTAGTTCGTTTTCTATTATTACAAAGCCCAAATAGATCAATTCCTTCTTTAGAAAAGTACACTTCTTCAAATTTATCAACAGTTTATTCTGTTGTAATTTTTTCAGTACTTTCCAAACATGTCGAACGTGCTCCTCCCTTGTCCTGCTGAAAATTAGTATGTCGTCCAGGTATACTATCACAAATTTTCCGATGTATTCTTTCAGCATCTCATTCATTAACCACATAAATGTACTAGGCACATTGTTCAACCCAAATGGCATGACCAACCATTCATACAGTCCCTCATTCATCTTAAAGTCCATCTTCCACTCATCCCCCTCTCATATCCGGATCTAATGATACCCGCTCTTCAAGTCTATCTTAGAAAAATATGTTGCCCCACTTAAAAAATCCATCATTTCATCCATCTATGGCAACGGAAACCTATACTGGATGGTGATTTTGTTAATGGCCCTCGAGTCTGTGCACATTCGCCACTCTCCTCCTTTCTTGGGAGTGAGAACTGTTGGAACTGTGCAAGGGCTCAAACTCTCCCTAATTAATCCTTTGTCTAGTAGTTCCTACACCTGCCTCTGAATCTCTTCATTGTCCTTGGGGCTCATTCGATATGCTCCCTTGTTCGAAAAACTAGGTCCAAGTATAAAGTCAATATGGTGAATTATGCTTCTTTTGGGGGAAATTTGTCTGGTAAGTCATCCACCACTATGTTTGTAAATTCCTGCAACATATGCTGAATTTTTGGGTGTAAATATGATGCCTTTATATGAAACAACATTGTTTTTTCTCTTTTCACGACTGCATAACCCATCTCATTATCCTCAACTTGCTTCAAAAACTATTTTCCACTAATCAACAATGCTCTTGGCTTACTTGTCCCTGTTGTCCCTTCCTCTTTGATGGGTACAAGCATATGCTTGATTCCATCCTTGACAAACTTATAACAGTTCGTCAATCCATCATGCACCACCTTTCTGTCGTACTGCCATGGCCTGCCCAGCAGTATGTGACATACATCCATCAGCATGATGTCACAAATGACTTTATCCTTATATCTGCCTATTTGAAACTCCACCTCACAGTGTTCATCCACTAGCAACTGATGGCCTTTTTGCAACCATGAAACTTTGTAAGGCGTGGGATGTTCAATTTCTTCAATTCTAACTTTTCCACCATCACTATCGAAACTAAGTTATCTATCTACTGTTGTCAATAATTAATTTACAACACTTACCTTGTGACTTACAAACTGTTCTAAACAAATCCTTCTATTGTGTTTGTTTGTTGGCTTCCTTAGCTAGTTTTAACAACACCTTGTTCAGCACCAGGGCTTCCCATGTTTCTAGAGCATTTTCTGCTCCTTAGGAAGGTGCCTCTGCTTCTTCTAGTTGTGCAACATATGCACCCATTTGTCTAGCTTGCTCTGCCTCAAGACACTCAAATGATTTGTGTCCCCATTTATGACACCTGTAACATTGATAACCAGCCCCTCTACCTTGGCCATTTCCTCTGCCTTGTTGATATGGCCTACCACCTCTCGCACTATCACCTTTGTCTACTGATCCAAAAATTTTGGAACTGCTACCTTCCTCATTACTACTAGCAGTCCACCCTCTACCATAGGACTGGGCTTTTCACCTACTGGCTCCTCGTCCTGTCTGGGCATTCTGCCTTCTAGTAATTTTCTCTTCACCTTTCATCACACTATGATATGCTTCTTCAATATTCTTTGGAGATAGAATACTAATTTCATCTAAAATTTCTAGTCTTAAACCATTTATGTATCTGTCTATCTTTTATGTGGTATCCTTTGTATAACCAACCCTTAGGTTCACTCGATAAAACTCCTCAGTGTGCTCCCTCACCATCATTCCTTTCTATTTTAGATTCTGCACTTGCTTGTGTAGTGAAATCTGATAATCTTTCAGCAGAAATCTACCCTTCAACTTGGCCACCATCCTTGACCAGGTTTTGATCGGCAACTTGTTTAATCTCCCCCTCTCCGTTTGGACACTGTCCCACTACAGGGCTAGGTGTCCCTTCAACTTCATCGCAACGAGCTTTACTTTTTGGTCTTCACTTACCTCCTCACACTCAAAATACTTATCCAGCTCACTAATCCAATCCAATAGAACCAACACCTGCTCCTCTTGTCTCAGGCTTGTTTTGGTTTATGTGGCTCTATTTCATGAGGTTCTTTGTCCCGTCGTGCTCCCAGGTAAGTTATACTCTCCCCTTGCTTTTGTCATATCACTGTCCAATCACTATTATGTAAGGTATGTTAACCTTGGCTCATTCTGGCTGCACAAGTCGAGGGTTTAACCTTGGGTGTGAAGGATTTCTATGACTTTGGTTTCCAAACCCTACAACTCTCTGTTGGTAGGCTCTGTCTTCCACAATTTGTCAACTTGTAGTTAGGTTTTGTGGTTATATGGTGACTGCTCCTTGCTCTTCGATTGTTGTGTATGATTTCTGTCGTTTTCATGACCTAGGGCTACTTCTGGTTTCAAATTCCAGTTTATATTTTGTTCTGGTCTAGCTATCTAGTTTAGGCTTGAAGGTTTTCTTGATATCAAACCCTTGACTAGGGTTTCTTCGGTCTAGCAGAAGCTATATACTTTATTCGTTTGGATAATGTAATATTGAACTTGTATTGAACAATAGCTATATATAT
>APFE031540326.1:41460-107447 GCA_000404065.3 Pinus taeda | reverse complement strand
TATATATATATATATATATATTCTATGTGTCTCTGCTTGTTAAAGAAAATGTATGATAGTTTGTCCAGAATTACCTCTATCTTGGTTTGTTTCACCAGTGCCTGGATTCTGTATTCTTCATTCAATTGTTTCACTATATGACTTTCTCCTGGTCATGAGTTTGATTCTTGTACCCGTCCGTTTTGGTCATGGAAATTACATGCATTTTACAGTATTTGGCTTTCTGTTAAGAGAGGGAAAAAGAAACAAATCAACCTACAGTTGTAGGCATGCACTCTGCTTGTTATTTCTGAATTCAATTAATCAATAGATAAAAACACAATTTCACAGCATGTAGACAATGATACAGATGGATGATAGAGAAATTTGTGTTTTGTCTCTTTTTTTACTTGTATCTGGAAAATGCTGAACCTTTTTCATGTTTTTCATTGTTACATTTATATGCTTTGTTTACACTTCATGAAACTGAGTAGTTAATTTTGGTTGTAGACAGTATGGTTCCATAACTACTAAGTATTTGGTTCTGTTTACATGACAAGATTTTTACATTTAGACACATTTGTCTTTTTCTCTTAGAATGATAGGACAATTATTAATCCATTGTTTATTTAAGTCAGACAAGTAATTAACCCTAACCAACCAACCACCTTTCACTAATACAAGGATTAAGACAAAAAAATGAAATCCTACCTCCTACTCTGATAAACTAAACATAAAAGATAAACAATGTTAACTCAACTTTCCAACTTGGCAGAGACCAACACCCAGTCATGGTTCCTTAGCTAGATGCTCCTGCATCATTGGACATGGTTGACCATGGCTATCCATGGTTGACCATAATTGACCATGGTTGACTATGGTTGACCATGATTGACCATGGTTGGCTATGATTGATATTAAAAACCCAAACGAATAATAAGCCCAAGGGATTAATACTAAAAAGCTAATGGATTATAAACCTTAGGGGATAATATTAAACCAAAGGTATATAAACCCTAAGATAAATATTATAAACCCCTAAATAAACATGGTTGACCATGTTTGTTTTATATTGAGACAATCCTTGTCACAATGTGACATTGGACCATGTTCGACCATGGTTGAACCCTTATATTAATAAACCTAAGGGATTGATTTAATAAATGCAATGGATTAATCAACCCAAGGCATTAATACTAAAACCCCAAGTTTTTATGAGCCCAATGGAATAATATTAAACCAAAGGAATTAATATTATAAACCCAATACATATAAACCCTAAGATAAATATTAAAATCCCTAAGATAACCATGGTTGATCGTGGTTGATCTTCATATTGAGACAATCATTGTCACAATGTGATGTTGGACCATGGTTGACAATGATTAGTTTTCATATCGAGAAAATCCTTGTCACAATATGACGTTGGAACATGGTTGACCATGTTAGATTTTCATATTGAGACAATATTTGTCACAATGCTATGTTGAACCATGGTTGATCATGATTGATATTATAAACCCAAGGGAATAATAAACCCAGTGGATTAATAATAAAAACCCAAGGGAATAATACTAAATCTAAAGGAATAATATTAAACACTAGGAATATGAACCCATATATTTATAAACCCGAGGGATTGATATTGTAAACCCAAGGGAATAATAAACACAAGAGATTAGTGCTAAAACCCTAAGGGACTATGAACCCAATAGAACAATATTAAACCCAAGGGGTTCATATTATAAACCCAAGGGATATAAACACTAAGATAAATATTATAAACCCTAAAATAAACATGGTTGACCATGTTTGATTTTCATATTGAGACATTCCTTATCACTATGCGACATTGAACTAGGTTTGGGAATGCTTGACCATGATTGATTTTTATATCGAGACAATCTTTGTCGCAATGTGACATTGGACCATGATTGACCATGGTTGATTTTCATATTGAGACAATGTTTGTCATAATGCGATGTTGGACCATGGTTGAGAATGATTGATTTTGATAAATCATGGTTGGCCATGGTTGACCTAGGTTAATCATGATTAATCATGGTGTGCCATGATTGATATTATAAACCCAAGGGATTATAAACCCAAAGGAATAATATTAAACCTAAGGGAATAATATAAACCCAAGCTATATAAATTGTAAGATAAATATTATAAACCCTTAAATATAAATGATTAACCATGGTTTACCCTTTTTTATTTTCATATTGACATGATATTTTTCACAATGTTACATTTGACCATGCTCAACGATGGTTGAACCTTTAGATTAATAAACCCAAGGGACTTATATTAGAAACCCAAGGGAATATCAACCCAATGGAATAATATTATAAACCCAAGGTATATAAACACAAAGATGAATTTTAAAAACACTAAAATAAACATGGTTGACCATGGTTGACTATGGTTGACCATGATTGACCATGGTTGACCATGATTGTTATTATAAACAAAAGGGAATAATAAACTCAAAGGATTATAAACCCAAGCGAATAATATAAACCCTAGGTATATAAACCCTGAGTAAATATTATAAAATCTTAAATAAACATGGTTGACCATGGTTGATTTTCATATTGAGACAATCTTGGTCACAATTTTGTACCATGTCTGACCATGGTTGATGATCCAAAATGGATTTTGGATAGACTCCTATGTCTAAGTGTTCCTCCTAGAGGAAAAATGAAATTCCAATGAAGTTCATAGAAATAGACCCATTGCAGAGATCGTCTCGTCCTAAATCTGTTGCAACTTGAATGGGCAAAAATGGACTTAGGATGCAAAAGTTATCACAGAAAGAAGATGCCTTTGTTCTTTGGAAAAAGAGGAAAAATCATTTAAAAAAGGAAAAAAAAAAACCCTTAAAAGGTGAAATCGCATACGACCAGGGAAAAAGAGCAGACTTGACCGGAAAAGGGAGAAACCCTCTATCACTAATCCCCTACATATCGGGTCAAAGGCAGACATGCGATATAACATAAGGATTGGGTTGTATGATACTACGACCACCGAGATGGACAGATCGTCATCGACCGACGGCATGGGGCTTAAGGTGGGACCCTGGGCCGAGCAATGTTGTGATCATTGAAATCGGCATATTGGCATTAACATAGGCCACGCCGTATGGAAAGACCCTGGGCCCCTGCGATACACGATTGTGAGAAATCGCATTGCATTATCGTCGAGTAATACGATGAAGCAGGGCCATATATATATATATATATATTAATATATATATAATATATATATATATATATATATATATAATATATATATATATAAGATATAGCGATTGGAACTGAAAGGGATTGTAATGCCACTGCATAATTATTTTAAAGTCTGATATGAGCCACTTTTCGGGAATTTCTTTGTATTTGGGAATTTTAACAAAAAACCAAAATACAAAGGAACTCACATCTATGTGACTTGCAATAGCGATTTAAAGGCAGACCTGATGGAATATATGGTATATTTAAGGATATTTTAAGTCCGATAAATGGAAAAATGATGAATTTTCCTATGTTCTTAGTGTATTTCTCTGTGTAAACAGAGAACACTATTGATTTCAAAGGCCTGATGGTCCCTTCCATTGCAAAACAGGTGGCCACCATCCCTAAAGGCATTTAGCAATGATTGTTAATTCTTAGAGCGGGATTTGAGCAGACAGAGGCTGAGAGCTAGAGAGCTCAGAAAAGGAAATGAATGGACATCGCCGATTGGCTTAAAACCACAGAATGATAAAAAAAAGAAAAAGCAGGAACCAGTGCTGAGATAGGAGCGCTGAAAGTGAAGCCAAAGTAGGAAGCTAAGGCAAACCAGAGTAGAAAGAGCTCAATTGCGAGAAGGAGCACAAAAATCAAAAAGAAGCCGAGGGAGAAAAAGCGAATGCATAGAGCAGCCAAAGGAGAAAAAGTGAATGCGTAGAGCAGCCGAGGGAGTCACTTACAGGTCAAGTGAAAAGCCAGAGAGCTATAAATTGTAGAGAGCCAAAGGAGCCAGAGCCGAAGAGCCAGAGCCAAAGAAGCCAGAGCCGAAGCTAGAGCCAAGAGCCAGAGCTAGAGCCAGAGCCAAGAGCTAGAGCCAAGAGCCAGAGCCAGAGCCGAGAGCCAGAAAGCCGAGAGCTTCAAGAGACAAGGATGAAAAGGTGTCTAAACCCACTTTTTCTATGAAAAACCAATGGAGCTAATCCAAGGAGCTTGTAAAAGGACATTACCATAATCCCAGAGAGCCTAGTCGAGTTGACTAGAGCTCAAGGAGACATAGTGCAAGAGTTTTGGGTGAACTTGAAATTAATATTGTTGTCCATGTGTCTGTTTTATTGTTGCATCACCTCAGCTGTTTTTAATTGCTGCTATTTGCTTTATATCAGTTTAAGCAAATCAATTTACAACACCTGAACAGTTTAAAACAAACATAATCATATACTATATTGTCAAGCATATTATAAATTCCACATTTGTTAATCAATAATACTTAAGAATATTTAAAGCTTTGGAAGTGGGAGAGGTTCTTGTAAGTTAGATAAGAGGCCTAAGTGCCCCATTTTCAAATCAATTGAACCCATAGATTAATAAACCCAAGGGATTTATATTATAATGCCAAGGGAATAATAAACTTCGGGGAATAATACTAAAAACCCAATGAATTATGAACCCAAGGGAATAATACTAAACCCAATGGATTAATATTATCAACCCAAGGTATATAAACCCTAAAATAAATATTATAAACTCTAATACAAACATGGTTGACTATGGTTGACTTTCATATTGAGACAATCCTTGTCACAATGCAACATTGGATAATGGTTGACCATGCTTGATGATGTTTTTTATTTTAAGACAATCTTGGTCACAATGCGACATTGGACCATTGTTGACCATGGTTAATTTTCATATTGAGACAATCTTTGTCACAATGTGACGTTGGACCATGGTTGACCATGATTGATTTTATAAAATAGGGTTCACCATGATTGATACTATAAACCAAAGGGAATAACAGACCCAATGGATTAATGTTAACTACCCAAAGGAATAATATTAAACAATAGGAATATGAACCCTTAGATTAATAAACCCAAGGGATTGATATTATAAACCCGAGGGAATAATAAACCAGGGGGATTAATACTAAAACCCCAAGGGATTAATACTATAAACCAAAGGGATTATAAACCCAATGGAATAACATTAAACCCAATGGAATCATATAAACCCAATGTATATAAAACCTAGGATAAATATTATAAACCCTTAAATAAACATGATTGACCATGGTTGACCATGTTTGATTTTCATATTGAGACAATCTTTGTCATAGTGCAATGTTGGACCATGCATGAGCATGGTTGAAAATTTAATCTCATATGCCCAAGGGATTGATATTATAAACCTTGGGGAATAATAAACCCAAGGGATTAATACTAAAACCCCAAGAGATTATGAACCAAAGGGAATAATATTAAACTCAATGGGCTAATATTATAAACCCAAGGTATATAAACCCTAAGATAAATATTATAAACATTAAAAAAGACATGGTTTACCATGATTGATTTTATAAAATATGGTTTACCATGGTTGAATATGGTTGATCATGATTGACTATGGTTTACTGTGATTTATATTATAAATCCAAGGGAAAAGTTAACGCATGGGGTTAATACTAAAACCCAAGGGATTATAAACCCAAGGGAATAATATAAACCCAAGGTATATAAAACCTAAGACAAATATTATAAACCCTTAAATAAACATGGTTGAACCCAAGGGATTGATATTATAAACCCAAAGGAATAATAAACCCATGAGATTAATACTAGAACCCTAAGGGAGTATGAACCTGAGGGAATAATATTAAACCCAAAGGTTCAATATTATAAACACAAGGTATATAAACCCTAAGATAAACACAGTTGACCATGGTTGACCCTAACGTAAATATTATAAAACATTATAATAGGTTATAAAATATTAATTAGATTTTGTAAAGAATTGAAAACCTTATAACAATCATAATCTTGACTTATAAACCCAAGGAATAATAAAATAAATCCTATGATTCATACTATGAACCCTATGCTAGATATTATAAACCCTAACATTAATATTATAAACCATAATATTAATATATTAAACCATAAGTTTAATTTAATAAATCTGAAGAATATAAACTCTAAGATATTATAAACTCGTAGACTAAAATATTAAACCTTGATTATGCAATGACACAATGCGACATTGAATAAATTACATTGTAATTTAACATTGTGACAATAATTGTCACACTGCAACAATGATTGTCACATTACGACAATATTTATCATAATACGACATTGGAGGAATGCATGCATCACATTTAAATATTTATAACTTTATTGTAATTATTTTTTTTATTTTAAATAATTAGTATAGAATGCAAATAAAAAGATAAACTATTATCCATTTTGATATTTTACAATGATTTTACAACATAATTAATTAATTCTTTTATAAAAATCAATAAATTTATTAAAAAATCTTTTATAAAAATCATATATCTATAAAAAAATCATTCGATTAATTTTTTTATATGTAACCTACTAAAATAAAATATATAATTATATATATAATATATATATATATAATATATATATATTATATATATATATAAATAAAATTATATTTATGTATTTAGTATGTTATGTATCATAAAGTGCATGAATTTAAGCTTATAATGGTATGTTGTTTATTAAAATTATTACATCAATTTAATGGCTTAATATATTAATTTTATGTTTTAGTATTTTTTATTTTAATTTTCTTTTAATTAAAAGTGAGCGGATAAAACTTACGTAATAAAACAAATGTAATAAAACTTATTTATAGATAATAATGCAAAGTTTGTCCTATTTTTTTTTTTTAAGTGTTTTTGCAATTGTCATTTCTTTATGAATCCTTGGATATGAATAGTAACTATGACAACCACATTAGTAAATTGTGTGTGGTTGATATATGATTATAGGTTTATAATAGTGACATTAATAATTATTAGTTGTTTGGTGCAAATTTACAATTACTATTAATATTAATATTAATATAGTGTGGCATAATTTTAATTAAATTATGGAAAAATATTAAGTGTAAGGCTTAAATTTGAATTTGAGGGAATATTCTTCGTCTAATAAGAAAATATTTTTGGACTATTGTTATTTGCAATAATTCAAAACATCATAAACTATTATAAAACACTATAATATATTGTAAAATATTAATTAATTTTTGTGAAGAATTGAAAACATTATAAACTTATAATCTTGAGTTTGGTGAAGTTCATCTAAAATTTATAATCTTGTAAAGAATTGAAGATATTAACCACAGAAGTCTTAAATCCAAAACATTATAAAAGTTATTTTCTTGGCTTTGGTGAAGTTCATCTAAAAATTATAATCTTGCTTATGTCTTTTACATAGTAGAATTAAATGACATATAATAAATCATTTCCATAATAAAATTAAATAACAAATAATAAATCATTTTCTATAACAAATTTTAAATAGTATCCTTTCATAATAATGTTGAAGTTATAGAGACTAAGTGAAATAACATTGTAAAACTATTCCTTTGATTTTTGAAAATGTATTTGCTTAATAAATTTACACAAAATCCTTATCATTTTTAAAAATTCTTAAAAAATCATTCACAAATTTTTAAATGTTATTTATGTTATTAATGATTATTAATTCCAATTATTAAAATGAGGAATGTCATATCTCCACTATATAAAAAATAATATTCTTGCTATTAGAAATTCCTTTTTAGGTTCTCGCATTGATTATTTTTTAACAACAATACAAACATCAACATTGTACAACAAAATGTAACAACTTGCTCACATATAATAGATAGAATTCTTGTTTTTTTCCTATACACCATGTCTTATAAGCTACATATATGTTATGCTTCCAAGAGTTATTTCTTAATTTTTTTTTGTTTAAAAAGGTTGGCATCCTAATTAGACATTTGAGTAATTTTCAACATTGTACATCAAAATGCAATAACTTTCTCACATATAACAGATATAATTCTTTTTTTTTCCTATACACCATGTCTTATAAGTTGCATATACATTATGCACTCTTGGTTTTTTTTGTTTAAAAGGGTTGGCACCCTAATTAGGCATTTTAGTAATCTTTTATCCCTAAGCATAACTACATTCTATTATTATGTCAACTTTTCCATTGTTTTAACCTTCATCTAAAGGAATTATTACTAATCCATATGTTAACATAATCTTCCTTCCAACTTGTGATGTACATGCTTCTCTATGCTTACATTTGCAATGATCATTTTTAGTGAGGGTTTGATTACCCATTTCATTTATAAACTTTAATTTTCCTTATGTATGTGGGATAGACTACATTGGTTGTGATTATTAATGTATTGAAGACTCAATCGTTAGACACATCCCCTGTTATGCACTAGTACTATGTTCCGAGCGTTTATTGAATTTTTTGGAAACTCATTTATATCGATGAGATATTTTTTTATTAAAGAAAACATTACACTTGTATCTTTTGGGCACAAAATAAATCATAACCCTACACCTAGAGGGGTTTTCATCTAATGGCTACTCTGCAAGGAGTTTATGTTTTGGTAATTACATTTGGGGAATAAGCACTAGGTGAATTTCATTCTTTCTCGACCAGAGGGAAGGAGGAGATATGGAATTGTCACCATGATACAACACCTTTTTCTCTTCCTAATTCATTAAACACTCTCACACTCATCTACCTAGAGTTTCATTTGCCTCATACTCAAAGCTTGCAAGGTATTTCTACTAGTAAGTATTTTTCCTTAGGGTTTGATTTTCTCTTGAATGTCCTTTCATTGAAATTATCAGATAATTAACTTACAATTCTACATAAGTTCCATTGAAGAAATGATAAGGATTTATCAATTTCTCCAAATGATTGATATTCAGTAGAATTGAAGGTGAGTTTCATGGATTTGTTGCTAGTATTTACTGGGTCTCTCTTTTTTTCTTACAAGAAACTATCAAAGGGAATTCTCAGCGATTTTTTCTTTTTAAAAATTTTTTGGAGAATTATATAGGGATCCCGCATACAGTTGCATGGAAGGAGAGGAAAGGCTATTCTCTACCTTACAAATATAGCCCTCTTTTTTACTATTGAGTTATTTGTTTCCTATTCTTCAGTTCAGGTCTTATTTTTCCTCCATAACCTTGCTAGATTAATTAATAGTCTCTTTTTATTTGGGTTTTTTTCAAGGCTTTACTCTCCATATCTTGGTACACATAGTTACATCTATGTCTCTGGTGCTACATCTATTATTCAATCGACAGTCTGGGGTCCTTATAACTCTTTTTTTTGTGCTTTCGAGATTACTTTGCTGATACCAATTATGGCTACTCAATATCATTCAACTTTCATTATTTAGTTTAAGGCTAGAAAATGAGACCCTTAGGATCCGCCTTGTTCAGTTTATGTGTAAATTTCCTTTAAAGATTATGACCTCTTTGACCATATATTTTTTAATTGTTTGTAAAGGTTTCTATGAATGATTAATGCAAATGGAACCATATTCTACTTAGACAACTCTCTATAATGAAATTAGGTCATGGAGTGTTTATATTTTACGCATTTTCTGAGAGATACTGTATATTGTTCATAGATTTTTTTCTTTATCGCTTGTATGGATTCTTTATCTCTTGTATTGATTGAGAGATTTTATTATTTTCTTGATATGATGTGGGGACTGTTCTTCTAGACATGAAACTATTGTTACTTATTTTCATAATTTCTTAGAATAGACCTACTTCGATTTGCAACTAAAATTTTAATGTCTAATATTAAGGGTGAGGGTAGATACTCACTATTGCTTTCCCAACCTCCTCTATTAGCTTTCTAGAATCGAAATGGTATAGGTACTTTTAGTCTATTTTTTGGGACTGCACTGAATGGTTGCGTTTAGCTACCCAATAGTTTGGGGCTAACTTAGAATTGATAGAAGACCTCGTCTAGTAACCACCCAATGACTCGGATCGACCATATAGTTTCTCCCTCGGTGTTTCAATCAACGTAGGTGCTGGGACTTGGATTTATTGGTGGTTGTGTAGTTCTATGGAACGAATATGCAGATTATACCCACCCTTCATGGTTGAATGATGCTCACTCCTTGCCTCCCAATGATATGCCATAAGGAAATCTTTTCAACCTCGTAATTCTGACATTTGGAGGGCTATGGATATACGGTTCAACGCACTAACATATGGCCTACCGATCGAAGCGTCTGTAGTATCTATCACCCTACTGACCAGCTAATACAACCTCGAACTGTGCAATGAAATATTATTTTGAGCCTTCACAATGTTACTATTTTGTGATCGTTCATAAAATCATACATGCAACCTTCCATCCACCCTTTACCAATAATCAACGATCCTCACGCAAGCAATATAAAATATTTGGAGTGTGGCCTCGACAGTTTGATGATCTTTGTGGCTTCTTCGATAATGGTTGCACCCAAGAAACCCTGAGATATGCATTAATGAGAACCCCTATACAAATAAACCAAAGAATAATAGAAGATGAATGAGGAGGCCTCAGCTTCCCCACATATTCCAAATTCCTCCTTCACAAATCGAATGAAGCGGTGACTCTTATATCATTTAAATTTTCTTATTAATTCCTTTCAATTTATTTTTATAACATTCGGATGGGAAAATCACAACCCTCCATTCCCATCTTAGATTAAGCATATTACTTTAAAATTTAATCACGTTAAAAATTAAAAGTAAACAAACCTGCATCCACCCTAAGTTGAAATATAGACGCTTACAGCGAATTATGATCCTTCAAAGGAATCTTAAGTTAATGGATACTGGGGTGACCTGAATTATGATTTAAATAAAAATTAAAAGTAAAATAACCTCCATCCACCCTAAGTTGAATTATTATTCTATATCAAAGTATCTTCCAACTATTTGAAGGCTGTAGTGTATTGCCAATGTAATTCTCCTTGGTTGCATGCATCTTAGTGTCTTTTAACAACATCCATTTTTTTTAATTAAAATCATTATGTGATTACAATAGGGAAGGATTATCACCCCTTACATTCTCGTCACATTTTTTTATTAATGAAGGAAAATATAGGATGGGACATGAGCGATCATTAATCGGTACTCTTAGAATATCTCCAAAAGAGAACACTACCTCTCTTTCTGCCAAAAATAACACGAATTGCTTTGAGAATAATATAAAGGGGATGGAATTGACATTGAAATATGCACGGCCGATACCAGAAACAAATTGTGTGCACTAATATTGTCTATTTAAAGCTTCATAGAGGTGGGTCTATTTTTTTTTTTTTCTTCTTTCAATCACTTCAAAAGTAATACCCTGTCATAAGGCCATTTTTCAAGGCAATCCCTCACTGCCTAAACATATTGTAGCTGAATGCCTTGCTACCTTAAGTAATTTCCCATAAGAAAAAGGTCTTGCCACCCATAGAGTAATCAAACCAAAACATATTGATCAAACAAGGTCATGGGCCTATTTTGGCGTAGTCTCAACCAATAACAGATAGTGGAGAGGTGGTTTCATCCTAATTTTGTTTGAGTCTTACTTCTTTATATCCACGGGACCAACAACCAACCAGGAAAAGCTCCTTGATTGCAAACACTTGTTTTTTTCTCTAGAGAAGGCATGCACTTAGATTCATGAAGATTATATGCTCGCTATTAATTGGCTCAACAAAACTAAAGTATGTAGGAACATTATTCTCATGCCTATTTTTGGAGGAAACCATGTGGCTTATTTATTCTTTCACCTCTTTTACTTGTTCTCATATTTACATGGAAAGGAAGTAAAAAATAAACTTCTTCTCAAAAGAAGGCTTCAAAATGGACCAAGGGTTGTGCGGTATAAAAGAGCATAACAATGAGCAAGTCTATGAGTTCTTTCATAAGACATACAAGGACAATCATCTTGGATTAGTGGCAGTCAAATAAAGCTTTATATTTAGAGTTTCTTTCTATTTCCATCTTTATAAAAGAGCATAACAATGAGCAAGTCTATGAGTTCTTTCATAAGACATACAAGGACAATCATCTTGGATTAGTGGCAGTCAAATAAAGCTTTATATTTAGAGTTTCTTTCTATTTCCATCTTTATTGACCATATTCTTCATGTTTGGGACATAAAATTTCTGCTCTTGGTGGTAACTAAGAGTATTTTGCATATACATATGTGAAATTTAGATAAAAATAAATGATATTATATTGAAATCAAATTTATAGAGGTACAAATCTTTCTTTAAATTTTGTGTTCAAAAAAAGCTTACACTTTGAAAAATTTGATCCTATTTAACACTTAATAAATCCAAAATTAAAATAAATCTATGCTTATTATAACAAAAATATAATTTTTTAATAAAATATAAATATATAATAAATTAAAATACTATATATATACTAATTAATAATTAAATATATTTAATTAATATTTAATTAATTTCATTTAAAAATATTATATTTTTATTTATTATAATAAAATTTCAATATTAACTTATAATATTAATATTATTTTTTTGTTTCTCAAAATGTTTTGAATGAATGATACTTCACAACTTCCCATCTAGAAAATAATCTTATTATTTGAATATTTAACGCCTCTCATTATTACAAAATTCTCTAAAGAAGAGTCTATATACAAAATATTAATATAATTAAATATATTTGATTTAATATTTAATAATTTTATAAAAAAGTATTATGTTTTTAATTTGTTTATAATAAAAAATAACTAATTTATTAATATTAATTTTTTTTGTTTGAAATTTTTTTAATGAATAATTAATACACTGGCATTTGATACTTCACAACTTCCTATTCAGAAACTAAGCTTATTATTTGAATATTAACGCCTCTCATTATTACAAAGTTTACTCTAAAGAGGAGTCAATTTCCCGGAAAATAATGGAAATTTATGAGGATTTTGCAAGGAATCCCCGAGATAGCTGTCAATTAAGATTAAGCACTCCAACGGTTAATTATTTTCGAAAAAAAAGGTCCACATTCTGACATGTTTTTACCATCTGCGCCTCACTGGACAACGCGGAATTATTGAGAGCAAGGCCAGAAGAAGAGGGCACCCTTAAAATCGATACTTTTCAAATTGGTTGAAACTCGAGATGCATTTGAATTTTCTAATCTAGGGTTACCGGGAACATGTATCCAAAAAGGGTAGCTAGGGTTAGGCTTTTTGTAGTTCCCAAAACATGTTTCCTGAACTGATCGTCGGAGCAATGTTTTAGCATTTTAAATATGATAATCAATATCCATGATTCTTTCACTAGAATATTACTTTCATATCTCGTTCATATCTCGAGACTATTGTAAATATTTTTATTTACCTCAGTTAAAAAAATACACCAACAAAAGGATGATAATTATTATGTGTGGCATAAATTATTTAATATTTTTAATTTTTTTCAGAAAATGGAAATGAGAAATTATTTTCTAGTGACAGGGAATGTCATGTCACTTCTGAGGACAGAAGTTAATATATTTAAAAATATATATATAAATAAACAATTTCAAAACCATAACCACCCCCCCTCCTCCGACCGTGGAATGGGTTCCAAGAAAAGGAAAGAGAGGGGGAAAAAACAGGGGCACTGTGTTGTGGAGGATAGGCAGTGGAGTAAAGGGGTGGCTTACCACATCTAGTGAGGATCAGATGGTAAGGGCGTAGAGCGCGAGCAACTAGAAAAGACAGTTGTCTTTGAGCAAGCTAGGGGGGAGATTCGTCCCGAAAGAGAGTCTGATGGTTGGGTGGATAACTAGCTGCGGAGAGCAGAGGTGACTTTATCTCAGAACAGAGAGCGAAAGTACATTCATAGGAGGCGTTACAGGTAAGTGGCCCTGACTTAAACCAAAAAAAAAGTTGTTTATTTTTTTTGTAGGTTGCAGTTCCTTAGAGGAGTGCAAAGAGTATTATTTTACATAAAAAATAGGTAGAGTGGGTAGCTCTTCATATAAACTATTATTGGGGTGGTCGTGGCTATACATTACCAGGTAGTGGGTCAATCCAGAACTTCACAGTAACCGTCTCTCATAGATAATTTTCTTTCCTCAGAATTTGGAATTGAGGGCATGCTGATAATTTGGCATTAACAGTATTAGGTAAGGGTTGTCAAACTAAATCTGTCGGGACAGATTGTACCACATGTAATAACCAAACTTTAAGCAACAATGAATAAAGGAAAGTGAATCACTTAGGAAAACTATGGAAATCGAGCCAATCGCATCGGGGAAAAATGCTAATAAACAAAATATGGTAACCCTGTGTAAATGCTTAGGCAGACCCGAGATTAGACGAGTGAATGGAATCAACTAAAAACCACCATTACTCAATGATGGCTTGCAGCCTTTGGGTCGAGCCCCTTTCTTTAAGAAACATAGGTGTATATAATTAAAAATAAATAAAACAATGTCTACCTTGTCGCAAACTGCATCAACCCAAATCTAAGATAGAGATTATTGCAGGTTGTGTTAAGATATGGTAGAGCATTTTCTCTATATTAACGAAGGCTAGTAAGTAGAGTGGCGTAGATGGAGACCCGCTCTGTGGACATTATATAAACCAATGGAAAACCCAGAAAGGGAAACTGGGCATGGAATAGAATGGAACATCTGGTTGTTAGGGTTATTAACTTTTCCACATTTAAACTCTTTCTAGTATACAAGGATTAATAACCTAGTAGCAATCAGGAACTAATTCAAAGAACATTGTAATTGAGGGGCAGGGTTCAGACCCTCTCCACAAGGGAGGTTGTAAGCTTAGGGGATAAGACCCCTTTCAGTCAATTACATAAAACAACATATAAACTATATAGGAACCTGTAGCTAAACCAAAAAAAATAAAACTTGACATAGATAAAAGTTGTGCAATACTATGAACTCATAAAACAAAAACGAGTTACAAATTCCTGTACAGAAAGGCCACGGTGTGGTAACCATTAAACAAGCGAACAAGGAAAAAAAATTATGTCATTAAGAGAAGTATACACTCACAATAAGTTATAGTGTAGTAAACAAGGAGCCTAAGATGCCATGAGCAAAATATGCATAGGTATGTGTTTAAATATATATATACAGTTACAATGGTTTGAGCAGAGGAATTACAGTCGAACATCCAAATTTAAGAGTCTAAAATTACATTTGCCATAACCATGGTCATTGGAGCCTGGAGGGAATGACTAACCCTCCACTCCATGGTCATTCAAAAGTAAAAGTGACCTAGAGGGTTACCCTCCTCTAAACACCAGAAAAAATCTGAAGCAAAATAGACATAGCTGCGGCCAGTAGAATTCCCCCATACCTAGAACTCGGAATAGAACGGTGGTGGGGTTTTCCTTAGTCTTTAGGCCGTGTGAGGAACGGGTGCCTAACCTGTACAAGGAGTAAACCGAATAGTTCATGTTAGAAAACAATAGAAGTAATGCAAACCACAGTAAAATAAAAACTCTAGAAATTTATCCTCGTGCTTGCCAAGACACTTACCACTAAAGTAAACTCCAGCCGACGAATGAACATAACTCGTTCCAGTGCTGTAGGAGGACCACATTACCGAATAAAACTGCACGCGCATGATGCATGAGCATAATCGAGAAGTCTATCAGTAAATTGAAAAGAGTGCGTTGCCAAAATGTTATAGAAGGAACAAGACATTGTGCATTTATCTACGTGAAGGGTTTGGAAACGAATCCTCCAGCATTTGAACAGCGTTTGTGAGTTGGGCTCTCCGAGATGGAAAGCATTTTACTGAACCAGAGCAAGCCATGGAGAAATTTCCCGAAAAAATGATCCCATCACCCAAGGCAAGCATTAGTTTAGGTGGCAGTCTCCGGAGACGATTTTCCACCATTGGATTGCGACGTGTGCCCTCCACCGTAGATGTAAAGTGAAAAGTCTGGACAGCCTGCCGGCCTTGTACAGTACGAAACAGAGCAGGAGTTAATTCGCACAGTAATGGATAAGGGATGCCACGTCATGGCTAAAGGGAAAACATAAAGTTACCCCCGAAACCATTGTCGCGTGGTTAACATGCATCTCTGTCAACTGACGTGCATTAAGTGACATATGGTAAATGAATCATAGGAAGTTATTTACATATTTCCAAAGGGTAGTCATGGGTATGTAAAACCTTATGAATATATATAAATATACAAATTAAAATATATATATATATATATTATTTCTGAGAAATGGGGTTATGGCAAGTGGTATCAGAGCCAAGTTACAAAAACTGTTGTCTCTGGGAACTGTCAACAGATTTTGTATATACAACTTATTTCGTCTCTCTTGAGTACTTAAAAAAAAACAGATAATGTGACAACCCTTCCACTGTTACTTGTCTTGTGGAAGCACAGGAAGGCAAAGGATTGAAAGGATGAGGAGAATAGACAGTGCATCACATAGGCTTGTGGCGGGTTAGGGACCTACAACGGATCCTAGAAATAATTCCAAATTATGTGTATAGCTGGGTGAGGAGGTGCACAGTACCAATCTGGAAATTTTGGAGACAGTACAAGAGCTGAAAATGAAATGGCCTGATTATGGGAAGATAATGCAAGGCTAACTATGGAATAGGAGAGTATTATAAAAAGCCTATCTGACAGGCCGAACCAGCAACCATCGAATCCCAGTGCTGAACAACAAAGAATGTAAGGGGAATAGAATCACCACATAGAACATAAAGAGTCCGAAGAAAGGGAGGAGAAGCGCTCGGATAATGCCTTCGAACAGCAGACATCCAAAAGGCAATGAATAGAGTTGCAAGGGGAGTTTCGTAAAATTAAAGCACCAAATTTTGACGGAGAGCATGAGGAAGCAGTTCAGGCTTGGTTGATTAATATGAACAAATACTTCCAGCTATATGAATACGATCACAACCTCAAGGCACGGTTGGCCATTTTCCAATTATAGAGAAAGACCACCATGTGGTGGGAGGAGGTTAAGATAGTGAGAGGAGTAAGCGAACATATATCACTTGGGAGAAATTTCAAAGATACTTTAAGGAAAGGTACCTAACTCAGCACTTCTATGACGAGAAGGCAAGAGAATTTCATGACCTTCATTTGGTGTAGCAAACTATGGATGAATTTATTGCTCCTTTTACTTCTTTACTCCATTATGTGCCCTATATACGGGAAGAGAAAACTAAACTATAGAGGTTTGTCATTAGTCTACCTATAAGTATGAGGGAGAGGATTGAATTTGAAAACCCAAGGATGATGGATGAGGCTATATGCAAAGCCTGAATTTGCTACCAGCAAAGCAAGCAAAAGAGAGAAAACTTGGGTAAGAAATGGGTTGATAAGAGAAGCAGCAAGCCAGCTAGAAGTACTAAAGGTAATCGCAGTGGAGTTAACAAAGGATTTGTCAAAGGGCAAAATAGCAGAAACTCACAAAAGAATACGCTCCGATTAAAGCCCCTCAATGAGTCCAGAACCAATGAACAACCCGGGAGGGTAGACAGCGAAGGGTTAGCAAGACCCCCAATACAATGTTGGGGTTGTGGCGGACCCCATTATGTGAAAAACTATTCCTAACGAAAAGGAGAAAAATAGTTTTCCCAGGTTTATGAATCCTCTATAGTTGGTGATGTAGGACAGAGTGTGTCAAAGATTAATTCCGCGTTGGAAGACTTCCAGGTGGAGTACCAACCGACCATGGTGGAATTTGAAGGTAAACTCCTAGAATTTGTTGTAATAGTTTTAATTGACCCTGGTGCAACATTAAGTTATATTAGTCCTAGAATAGTGGAGCAATGTAAGTTGCAAGCTGTTAAATTTAATGATCCTTGGCTAGTTCATTTGGCGACCGGGGCGAAAAGATGGGTAATGGCTAAGGTCAAAAACTTCCCATTAGAAATAGCAGGACAGTCCGTGACAACAGAGTTAAATGTGCTTCCCCATGGCTCATACGATATATTAATTGGTATGGACTAGCTAGAAAAACACGGGTCCATAATTAATTGTAAAACCAAGACTATCAGTTATAAGGATGAACTTGGTTTAAAACAAGAAATGCAAGGGATTAAATGGCTAGTGTAGATTCGGCTCATAACTGCCCCATAGTTAGCCAAATGCATCAGAAAAGGGTGTCAGGTTTATACCATCCAAGTGGGGTATGCCAATTAAAAAGATAAAACAACCACATTGGAGGATATTCCTATGATAGAAGAATTTGTCGATGTCTTTCCGGAAGAGATTCCTAGACTGCCACCCAAAAGAGACATAGATTTTACCATCGAATTGGTGCCAGGAGCAACCCCAGTCTCCCGAGCACCTTACAGAATGAGCGTACCAGAATTGACAGAGTTGAAGATGCAATTATAGGAGCTGTTGGACAAAAAGTACATTTTCCCCAGTGTGTCTCCTTGGGGAGCCCCAGTGCTGTTCATTAAGAAAAAGGACGGGACCCTCTGCATGTTATTGGACTACCGTCAATTAAACAAATTGACAATTAAAAACAAGTACCCCTACTCCACATAGATGAACTGTTTGACCAAGTGAGGGGAGCAATAGTTTTCTCAAATATTGATTTGCGATCAAGGTATCACCAAATCCGGATTAAAAAGGAAGACATAGCTAAGATAGCTTTTAGAACTCGGTATGGCCGCTATGAGTTTTTGGTGTTACCCTTCGGGTTAGCCAACGCTCCCGCCACCTTTATGTGTCTAATGAACAGTGTGTTTCACCGGTATTTGGATAAATTTATATTGATCTTTATTGACGACATTTTGATTTAATCTCGGACTATGGAGGAGCATCAGGAGCACCTCAGGATAGTATTGCAAACCCTCCGAGAACACCAATTATACACTAAGTTCAGTAAATGTGAATTCTTTAAAGAGCAGATACAGTATTTGGTCCATATCATCACTAAAGATGGGATCGCCATGGATCCTGAAAAGATAAGGACCATTATGGAATGGAGAACACCCAAAGATGTGGCAGACATTCGATCTTTCATGGGATTAGCAAGCTATTACAGATGGTTTGTAGAGGGATTCTCAAAAGTAGCTTATCCAATCACCTCCTTACAGAAAAAGGGAAGAACTTTCAGGTGGACCCCTGAATGTCAAAGAAGTTTCGAACAACTCAAACACGTACTCACCACGAAAACTATTCTAAGTATAGCTGATCCCAATAAAGAATATGTGGTGTGCACTAATGCAAGTAAGGAAGGGGTAGGCGGTGCATTAATGCAGGAAAGAAAAGTGATAGCATACAAATCCAGGAAGTTAAAAGAGCATGAGTAGAAACATTCTGCTTACGATATGGAGTTGGCAGCTGTGATTCACGCCCTAAAAATGTGGTGACATTACCTTATAAGAAAAAAATTTCTGTTATTGACAGACCATCATAGTTTGACCAATTATTTTAGCCAGCCCACTCTAAATGCAAGGCATGCACGGTGGGTGGATTTTCTAAGTAGCTTTGATTTTGAGATCAAGAATTAATTGGGTGGTTGAAGCTTTGAGTCGAAAGTTGCAATGCATATACGAGTCTTCTTCCAGTGAGGGGAAAAGCCCCTTCGGCGAAATGATTGAAAAGGCATCCGAGCAAGATGTTGTTTATCAACAAATAAAACAGCAAGTGCAGCTACCAATCAGCAAGGAAAAAAAGCCAGATTATGCGTTGGATGTTGCGGGAATGTTGTATTATAAGGGAAGGTTGTACGTGCCCAATAAAAATGATATTAAAGGTTTGTTAATGGATAAGTATCATAAGGGACATTACGTGGGACACCCAGGTTATCAAAAAATGATCACTGCACTCCCAAAGAAATATTATTTGCTGGGTATGAAGAAAGATGTGGCTAGTTACTTGGCTCGATGTTTAGAATGTCAGCAAATTAAAGTAGAACATCAACATCCTACGGGTTTATTACAACCATTACCCATCCCAGAATGGAAGTGGGAAACCATCTCTATTGACTTTATAATAGGTTTGCCTAAGTCAAAGAAAAATAATGACTCCATCATGGTCATTGTGGACAAGCTAAGTATGTCAGCACATTTTATACCGGTCCAATCTACATACAAAGATATGCAGATTGCCCATGTATTCATTCAAAAGATATTTAAGCTCCATGGGTTACCAAAGACAATAATTTCATACCATGATGTAAAATTTACATCGTTCTTTTGGAAAACATTGTTTTGAAGAATCAGGAACTCAGCTAAATTTTAGCACATCTTATCACCCTCAAACTGACGGACAAACTGAACAGGTGAATCAGGCGGTGGAAGATATGTCAAGGGAATACGTGATGTAGAAACCAATCAAGTGGGAGGACTATCTACACTTGGTCAAGTTCGCATACAATAATGGCTACCAAACATCATTACTGATGAGCCCTTTTGAAGTATTGTATGGACGGAAGTGCCACAACCCCTCGAGTTGGAGTGGGCGGGAAGACAAAATGATGTTAGGTCCTTAAATGCTTAAGGAGATGGAGTAACTAGTTAAAAATGTGCAATCTAATCTGAAGGCAGCTCAGGACAGGCAAAAGAATTTCGCTGACTGGAAAAGGAGGTTTAAGGAGTATCAAGTCGGTGATCATGTGTATGTGCAAATTTGAGAAAAAAAGAGCACATTACAGTGGAGCATGTGTGCCAAGTTGGCACCTCGATACTGTGGACCATTTCAAATCTTAGCAACGATTAGGTCGATGGCTTACTAGCTTGCTCTGCCTAGTCACATACGATTCCACAACGTCTTTCACGTCTCTGTGTTAAAAAAAATATGTTTATGATCCTAAACATATGATTAATTGGCAGGAGATTTAGGTGAGAATTATCTCTGATAAATCAATATAAATGTTTTCTCTTAAAATAAAAATGACTTAGGATGTTGCATGTTGCAGGTAGAACCGGAAGGAGAAATCTGGGTTGAACCGCTAAGCATTCTCGACCAGAGAGAAGTCACAGTGCGGAAGCAGGATATTACCCAAGTTAAAGTGCAGTGGCAGCACTTTGGGCCTGACGAGAGCACTTGGGAGGATGAAGAACTCATGAAACAGGTTTACCCAGGGTTGTTTAGAACCAACGGACATCGAGATGATGTCTAATTTTAGGAGGAGAAGATGTCATATCCCCAGACTATTGCAAATATTTTTATTTACCTCAGTTAAAAAAAAAAAGGACACCAAGAAAAGGATGATGATTATTATCTATTGCATGAATTAATTAATAGATATATAAATATATATATATATATATATATATAATATTTTTTATTTTTTTTATATTATTTAATTTATTTATTTTTTTTTCTGAAAATGGAAATGAAGAAATGATTTCCTAGTAATAGGGAATGTCATGTAACTTTTGAGGAGAGAAGTTAATATATTTAAAAATATATATATAAAGAAACAGTTGCAAAACCCTAACCACCTTCTCCCCCCTCAACCGTGGACTGGGTTCCAGGAAAAGGGAGGAGAGGGGGAAAAAATAGGGACACTGTGTTGTAGAGGACAGGCAGTGGGGTAAAGGGGTGGCTTACCACGTTTGGTGAGGATCAGATGGTAAGGGCACAGAGCACGAGAAACTAGAAAAAACAGTTATCTTTGAGCAAGCGAGGGGGGAGACTGGTCCCAAAAGACAGTCTCATGGTTGGGTTGATAAGTAGTTGCAGAGAGCAGAGGTGACTTTATCTCAGAAAAGAAAGAGAAAGTGCATTCACAGGAGTCGTTACAGGGAAGTGGCCCTGACTTAAACCAAAAAAAAAATGTTTATTTTTCTGTAAGTTGCAGTTCCTTAGAGGAGTGCAAAGAGTATTATTTTACATAAAAAATAGGTAGGGCGGGTAGCTCTTCATATAAATTGTTATCGGGGTAGTCATGGCTGTACATTACCAGGTAGTGGGTTAATCCAGAACTTCACAGTAATCGTCTCTGATAGATAATTTTATTACTTCAGAATTTGGAATTGAGGGCATGCTAGTAATTTGGCATTAACAGTATTGGGTAAGGGTTGTCAAACTAAATCTGTCGGGACAGATTGTACCACATGTAATAACCAAACTTTAAGCGACAATGAATAAAGGAAAGTGAATCACTTAGGAAAACTATGGAAATCAGGCTAGCCGCACTCGGGAAAAACACTAATAAACAAAATATGGTAACGCTAAGTAAATGCTTAGGAAGACCCGAGATTAGACGAGTAAATGGAATCAACTAAAGACCACCATTACACAGTCATGGCTTCTAGCCTTTGGGCCGAGCCCCGTTCTTTAAGAGACATATGTGTATATAATTAAAAATAAATAAAACAGTGTCTACCTTGTCGCAAACTCCATCGATCCAAATCTAAGACAAAGATTATTGCAGGTTGTGTTAAGATACGGTAGAGCATTTCCTCTATATTAAGGAAGGCCAGTAAGTGGAGTGGCGCGGCTGGAGACCCGCTATATGGACATTATATAAACCAATGGAAAACCCAAAAAGGGAAAATGGGCATGGAATAGAATGGAATAGGTGATTGGTAGGTTTATTAACTTTTTTGCGTTCTAACTCTTTCCAGCGTACAAGGATTAATAACCTAGTCGCAATGAAGAACTAATTCAAAGAACACTGTAATTAAGGGGCACGGTTTGGACCCTCTCCACAAGGGAGGTTGTAAGCTTAGGGGATAAGACCCCTTTCAGTCAATTACATAAAAAACCATATAAATTGTATAGGAATGTGTAGCTAAAAAATACAGTTCGAAGCAGAGTAAGAGTTAATTTGCACAGTGATGGATAAGGGATGCCACGTCATGGCTAAAGGGAAAACTTAAAGTTGCCTCTAGAACCATTGCCGCGTTGTTAACATGGTTAGAGGCCACAAAGAGAATTTTATTAAAGTTAAAAAGCAGTACACCAATTCCTTAAACCATACCCGTATGACAAGTGACGTGCATTACGTGACATATGGTAAATGTGTAGGAAATTATTTATATATTTCCAAAGGGTAGTCACGGGTATGTAAATATAAATATATAAATATACAAATAAAAAAAAAATTATTATTTCGGAGAAATGGGGTTATGACACCTACATTACTGGATTTTAGGGCGACGCCACATTTTATGATACTCTATATCAAAGTATGTTCCAACCAATGTGCAGGTTCAACTGGATTCCTACTGTCTTTGCCTTGGTTACCTGCATATGAATGTATTCTAACTGCATCCATTACTCTGCAATTAAAATCAAGATATGATCATAGTGGGGAAGGATGACTGTCCTTTAAATTCTCGGCGCAATATTTATTTATAAAAAAAAAAAGACATAGGACGGGACATGAGACACCATAAATAGATATCCGCTTAGGATATTCCCTAAAGAAAGCATCGCATCTCTTTCTGTGAAAAATAATACGAATTGCTGTGAGAAAATATAAAAACGACGGAGTTGGCATAGGATATTCGCTGCGCGTGCTAGAAACAACTGTGGGCACTAATCTTGTCTATTAAAGCTTCACAGACATGGGTCTACTTATATTTTTTCTTACGAAATTCGTACAGTAACTTTAAAAATGATTACTTCAAATGCTGTTAAAGTGGATTAATTTAAATCTGATTACAATGTATACGCATCATACAAACTTGTCTATTCAATCATCATCACAGGGAACCGAATTCCATTGAACACTCCGAGTGTCGTTAACTTATTTCGATTGTATTTTGAGATATGACAGAAATTGATCTCTCTCCTGTCCATTCTATTCTGGAAATTTTCTTTTGGCCGAATTGAGGACGGACCGTCAAAAACTGAAGTGGCAAACATAAATAAAACATGGTGTAGATCTTGAAAGTGACCAAACCGTCAATTTTGTCATTATTTCTACAGGTTGTATGATAAAGTGGTCATGTCATTATTTCTATAGGTTAGATGATAAAGTGGTCGTCTGCATAAAACGTGAAAGTAACCATTTATTTCTAGTGAAGAAAAGAATATGCACACATGTGAAGTGAAATGAACCATTATCTGCAAAAGGAAACATCCCTCTGAAAAAGAGCTCTGAGTGCACTCTGCAATCATATTGTCTACTTAAAAATTCGTAGACGTGGATCTACTCTTCCTCCAATAGCGATGATGTCTCATACATTGGATCTGACTGTCTTTCATTTTCAAAATTCAGGTGCTAACTTTAAAACGATAACTATAGCTTTTAAAAGAACTAAAGTTGATATCAGGTTGGTTTTGTCATCCAAGTTTGAATTTGATCAATAATTAATTGTTTAACATGGAATCAATCTTCATCGTTACTGAAACGATTTTGTAAATTCCTTTAGCCGATCAATATTCTTGAAAAAAAAAGGACAACGTAATTTTCATGTGTGAAAAGAAGAACTTTGCTTAATGCAATCATACCTGGAAGAGAACATGGCAAACATGTGAAGTGACATCCACTAAATACATGTTCTTCATTCCAGTTTTTGCCACAAAAAGAAACTCTTTCTGTATGTTGTAATTCAAGCGAAAAACAACACCGGGCTGGTATGGAATGCATCCGTAGTCATAATGTTTAATTGAAGATTTGTGGAAAAATATAAATTTATTATTATACAAATAATTTCATAATATTATATTTTATTTCATAAACATTAATTAATTATAAAATATCAACCATTTATTTTAATAAAACATATTTTACAATCTTAATATCAAAACAAAAAAATAAATTCAGGAAATATAATCTCACCGGGGTTACTTGTTCAGCCTAGTTTGGACTCACAAGTACATTTCATCCAAGTTACTTGTCAGCCTAGTATTGCTGAACAACCATTACAAATTAAAGAAAGGATTATATAATATCTTACCTAAATATTATAAATAATCATGGTTAAGTGATTAGATTGTTTCATTTATGTCGTAAATGTATAAAAAAAATATAATATAATATCTAAAATATATTAATATATATTAAGATGATTCATTTTTTATTTTTGCTATAAATGTATTTATTTTGTGATAAAAAATTAAAAATCTTTTCTAGGAATATATAGAGAAGATATCAGTTTGGTAAAAATGATATTTTTGAGTTTCATATCGTGTGGATAATAACTATACAAATAATATTGTAGGTTTATTAAATCTTTGTCATTTATAGAATATTTATTATTGAAATCTCAATTTAATAATTACAATATTAAATCTTTATCTTTTTTATTATATTTATTATTATTGAAATCTCAATTTTAATTACTTTGTTAATAAGAAAGAAATAATCATTTGGTAAATAATTTTAACTCGGTAGAAAGATATTTATGTTTTATGCTTATTTATAGATGTCATGTTTTCCTTTCAAATAACAGTTATGGCATATTTATAGATGCCATCGTGCTCCCAGGTAAGTTATACTCTCCCCCTACTTTAGTTGTATCACTGTTCAGTCAATATTATGTAAGGTATGTTAATGTTGGCTTGTTCTAGCTACAGAAGTCTAGTGTTCGACCTTGGGCGTGAAGGACTTCCATGATTTCGGTTTCCAAAACCTACAACTCTCTGTTGGTAGGCTGTGTCTTCCATAGTTTGTCAACTTGTAGTTAGGGTTTATGGTTCTATGGTGACTACTCCTCACTGTTTGGTTGTTGTGTATGATTTGGGTCATTTTCATGACCTAGGCCTATTTCTGGTTTCAAATTCCAGTTTATATTTCGTTCTAGTCTGGCTGTCTAGTTTAGGCTCGAGGGTTTTCTTGATATCAAACCCTTGACTAGAATTTTTTCGGTCTAGTACATGGTGTATACTCTATTCGTTTGGATAATGTAATATCGAACTTGTATTGAACAACAACTATATATATATATATTCTATATGTCTCTACTTGTTAAAGAAAATGTATTATAGTTTGTCCAGAATTACCTCTGTCTTGGTTTGTTTCACTAGTGTCTGGATTCTGTATTCTTCATTCAATTGTTTCACTGTATGACTTTCTCCTCGTCATGAGTTTGATTCCCGTACCCATCCATTATGGTCGTGGAAATTACATGCATTTTACAGTATTTGGCTTTCTGTTAAGAGAGGGAAAAAAACAAAACAACCTACAATTGTAGGCCTGCACTCTTCTTGTTATTTCTGAATTCAATTAGTCAATAGATAAAAACACAATTGCACAACATGTAGACAATGATACCGATGGATGATAGAGAAATTTGTGTTCTGTCTCTTTTATTTCTTGTATATGGAAAATGTTGAACCTTTTTCATGTTTTTCATTGTTACATTTATATGCTTTGTTTACAGTTAATGAAACTTTGTAGTTACTTTCAGTTGTAGACAGTATGGTTACATAACTACTAAGTATTCGGTTCTATTTACATGACAAGATTTTTACATTTAGACACATTTGTCTTTTTTCTCTTAGAATGTCAGGACAATTATTAATCCACTGTTTATTTAAGTCAGACAAGTAATTAACCCTAACCGACCAACCACCTTTGACTAATACAAAGATTAAGACAAAAAAATGAAATCCTACCTTCTACTCTGATAAACTAAACATAAAAGACAAACAAAATGTTAAATCAACTTTCGAACCTAGAAAAGAACAACACCCGATCATGGTGCATTAGCTGGATGCTCCTACATCAGGCTCCCAGGCAAAAGGAAACCATGAATCCAGTCCATGAGCTGCTCGACTGAAGAACCTGTCTGTTCAATTTAGCTGGCATCAAGCCACGAACTGTCCTCAATAGGACAGTTCTTCCACTTGACCAGATATTTAAGATACTCCTTCAGCCGAGTTTGTTTGGCCAGTTGACTGTCGAGGATGCTCTCGATCTCGAGACGCTGAATATAAGGCATCTGTCTCATCCAAGTTTCTCCTCCATCCTTGGTATTCCGTGTGGGCCATGTAGTTCTGTCTTCATCTTCTTCTTATGGGTCAACAGTGTAAGGGAACAGGTCTGCTACATTGAAGATGGGTGAAATGCCTATCCCTGGTGGCAGTTGTAACTCATAGGCATTCGCTGAAAATTTCTGGAGGATTTTGCAGGGTCCCATCTTCTTATACTTTAACTTATGGTATACACCCCTGGGGAAGCGTTCCTTGCACAAATGCATAAGGACTTCATCTCCTACATTAAATTGTACTTCCCTTCTCTTCAAATATGCTTGTTGTTTATATGTTAGGTTGTTGTTCTACAATTTAATTTTTACCTGCTCATGCAAATCCCTCATTATGTTAGCGAAATCTTCTCCATCTATGCTTCACCTTTCCTGTAGTCCAAGATCTCGCAACTCCTGCACTCCACGAGGATTCATGTTGTAGAGGATTTGAAATGGACAATAACCAGTGCTACGATTAGGCGAGTCGTTATAAGCGAACTGTACCTGAGCAAGCACTTGATCCCACATCTGTGAATTCTCACCAACCAAGCTTCGTAGTAGGTTTCCCTGACTCTTGTTTACCACCTCTGTTTGTCTGTCAGTTTGTAGGTGATAAGCAGAGTTGTAACTCAACTATGTATCCATCTTCTTCCACAAGGTATGCCAAAAGTTCTCTGTGAACTTCACATCCCTGTCCGAAAGGATAGACTTAGGCAACCCATGTAACCTGACAATCTCTATGAAAAACAAGTGGGACACGTGAGTAGCATCACTGGTTTTTCTGCAAGGGATAAAATGTGCCATCTTTGAGAATCTGTCCACCAGTACCATCACCAAGTCATAACCTCACTGTGTCTTAGGTAGACCTAAGACAAAGCCCAAGCTGACTGAGTCCCATGGCCTGCCTGGAACAGGTAATGGTGTGTACAGTCTCGTGTTCTAACTATGACCCTTCGCCAGTTGGCAAACTTTACAGCTAATCACAAATCGTTGTACATCCCTTCACGTCTTTGGCTAAAAATAAAAATGACTAAGCTAATTGAGTGTCTTGTCTATGCTGAAATGTCCAGCTAGACCCCACTGTGCTTCTCCCAAATAATGTTCTCTCTCATCGAGCAGTCAAGAATGCATAGCTATCCTCCTTTAAACAACAGTTTATCTTGCAAGTTGTAGTCCAACCATGGACTATTATCTCTCACCAAGGGATTCTAACATGCCTCATAGACCTCCTTAAACTCTGTATCAGTCTGGTATAAATATTTTAGGTGCTCAAAACCCAGCACTTGCACAGTGCTCTCCTGCAAAAGTAAATTTCTCCTACTTAGTGCATCTGCCACCTTGTTGGCCTGCCTGGTGATGTGTTTTAACAGGAGGGTGAAACTCTGCAAATACTCCACCCATTTGCCATGTTTGTGGTTCAAATTGTGTTGTTGCATTACATACTGTAGTGCAGAATTATCTGAAAACAACAGAAATTCATTTCCCACCAAATAATGCCTTCATTGTTTTAATGGTTGTACAATATCATAAAACTCCCTATCATAAGACGAATATTTATGTCTGCTTTCATTTAGCTTCTCGCTAAAAAATGCAACAGGCTTATCCTCTTGTTGTGTACAACTCCAATAGCCATACCACTTGCATTACAGCAAACCTGAAAAAGCTTCTTAAGATCTAGTAATCTCAAGATCAGCCTCTCTGTGATCTTTTTCTTAAGTAGCTGAAAACTTCTCTCTGCTACATCAGTCCATCGAAAGGGTTGACTGGCTTTTTAATGGTGTCCAACATACCTGCACAAATTTCACTAGAATTTCTTATGAATTTCCAGTAAAAACTCGCTAGTCCATGAAAGCTACATACCTCAATTAAGCTTTTCGAAGATGGCCAATTAACGATCGCCGCAACCTTCTCCGGATCCATCTTTAGTTTGTTTTCTGTTATTACAAAGCCCAAATAGATCAATTCCTTCTGTAGAAAAGTAACCTTCTTCAAATTTATCAACAGTTTATTCTGCTGTAATTTTTCCAGTACTTTCCAAACATGTCGAACGTGCTCCTCCCTTGTCCTGCTGAAAATTAGTATGTCGTCCAGGTATACTATCACAAATTTTCTGATGTATTCTTTCAGCATCTCATTCATTAACCACATAAATGTACTGGGCGCATTGTTCAACCCAAATGGCATGACCAGCCATTCATACAGTCCCTCATTCGTCTCAAACTCCATCTTCCAATCATCCCCCTCTCGTATCCGGATCTGATCATACCCGCTTTTCAAGTCGATCTTAGAAAAATATGTTGCCCCACTTAAAAAATCCATCATGTCATCCATCTGTGGCAGTGGAAACCTATACTGGATGGTGATTTTGTTAATGGCCCTCGAGTCTGTGCACATTCACCACTCTCCTCCTTTCTTGGGAGTGATAACTGTTGGAACTGTGCAAGGGCTCAAACTCTCCCTAATCAATCCTTTGTCTAGTAGTTCCTACACCTGCTTCCAAATCTCTTCATTGTCCTTGGGGTTCATTCGATATGCTCCCTTGTTCGGCAAACTAGCTCCAAGTATAAAGTCAATATGGTGAATTATGCTCCTTTTTGGGGCAATTTGTCTGGTAAGTCATCCACCACTATGTTTGTAAATTCCTGCAACATATGTTGAATTTCCGGGTGTAAATCTAATGCCTTTATATGCAACAACAATGTTTTTTCTCTTTTTACCACTGTATAACCCATCTCATTATCCTCAACTTGCTTCAAAAACTATTTTCCATTAATCAACAATTCTCTTGGCTCACTTGTCCCTGTTGTCCCTTCCTCTTTGATGGGTACAAGCATGTGCTTGATTCCATCCTTGACAAACTTATAATAGTTCGTCAATCCATCATGCACCACCTTTCTGTCATACTGTCATGGCCTGCCCAGCAGTATGTGACATACATCCATCAGCATGATGTCACAAATGACTTTATCCTTATATCTTCCTATTTGAAACTCCACCTCACACTGTTCATCCGCTAGCAACTGATGGCCTTTTTGCAACCATGAAACTTTGTAAGGCGTGGGATGTTTCAATCGCTTCAATTCTAAATTTTCCACCATCTCTATGGACACTAAGTTACATGTACTACCGTTGTCAATAATTAATTTACAACACTTACCTTGTGACTTACAAACTGTTCTAAACAAAGCCTTCTAGTGTGTTTGTTTGGTGGCTTCCTTAGCTAGTTTTAACAACACCTTGTTCAGCACCAGGGCTTCCCATCTTTCTAGAGCATTTTTTGCTCCTTAGGGAGGTGCCTCTGCTTCTTCTAGTTGTGCAACATATGCACCCATTTGTCTAGCTTGGTTTGCCTTAGGACACTCAAATGATATGTGTCCCCATTTATGACACCTATAACATTGATAACCAGCCCCTCTACCTTGGCCATTTCCCCTGCCTTGCTGATATGGCCTACCACCTCTCGCATTATCACCTTTGTCTACTAATCCGGAAATTTTGGAACTGCTACCTTCCTCATTACTACTAGCAGTCCACCCTCTACCATAGGACTGGCCTTTTCCTCTGTCGGCTCCTCGTCCTCTCTGGGCATTCCGCCCTCTAGTAATTTTCTCATCAGCTTTCATCACACTCTGATATGCTTCTTCAATATTCTTTGGAGATAGAATGCTAATTTCATCTAAAATTTCTAGTCTTAAACCATTTATGTACCTGTCTGTCTTTTCTATGGTATCCTTTGTATAACCGGCCCTTAGGTTCACTCGATAACACTCCTCAGTGTGCTCCCTCACTGTTATTCCTTTCTCTTTTAGATTCTGCACTTGCCTGTGTAGTGCAATCTGATAATCTTTCAGCAGAAATCTACCCTTCAACTTGGCCACCATCCTTGACCAAGTTTTGATCGACAACTTGTTCAATCTCCCTCTCTCCGTTTGGACACTGTCCCACTACAGGGCTACGTGTCCCTTCAACTTCGTCGAAGCGAACTTGGCTTTGCGGTCTTCACTGACCTCCTCACACTCAAAGTACTTATCTAGCTCACTAATCCAATCCAATAAAACCTCTGTGGATAGGTTGTTGTCATAGTTTGGGGGTCCTAGTTTGGGTTTACTACTTGCCACTAAAACAAATCTCAACAGTCTCACTTCTGGGGTCTCGCCATCCAATCCATCTGTTGTCGCTTCAGCATCCTCTTCGCTATCATCACCTACCTCCGGGTCTCTTCTTCTCCATACCTCTACTGCCTCCAAACGGGCATTAAGAATCCTGATCTCCTCTCTCAGTCCTTCCTCTGCTATTCTTCGAGCACCTTTTCCATGACCTCGCCTTCTTACCTCCATTTCTCTAACTGACCTCAAAACACAAAAAAACAAATCTACTTTGATACCACTATGATGGGACCCAGCCCACACTCCAACATAACCCTTGATGTTAAGTTGTCTGGTACTAATGATATTTGTGGATTCAGTTGTTGATTTGGCAGTTGATTATAGATATGAATGATGGATATTTTAATTGGTAGTTGCAATCATTTAATGTGGCTCGTAAATGCAAACCTGCCCTATACTCTAGCCTCGATCTTTGTTTTCTCGCTTCGTATTTTACACAAAACCTTTGGGTCTTCCAGTCATTGTTTGGCATTTTCTCTGTTGTGGGAGCTCTGCAAGAGTTTCTGTCGAAATGCTATGTCTTGTCCTAGTACTTATGGAAAACCCTGTATCAGTCTTGGCTGTGAACCTATAATGGTTTCCTGGACTTGCTTGAGCTATTACCAATGAATTTCCTTATTGCATGAAATTGCCTTAGCTCTGGAGGTTGGTTTGCTCGTATTCTTCTACACAGTGAGTTGTTTTTTTTCTACTATTACATGGAATCGATGTCTGGTCTCTCAGGCCACCGATTGTTCTTTCCTGCTGTTGACAATGTTCCTTGTTACTGTTATAGTGCTAAAGTCATTTTAAATTACAGTTCCTGTGTGCACAGGTTTTGGCACAATGACCCAATCGGATACAACTTCAGGTAATTTGTCCCTCCTTGTTTTATCTCTACCCTCTTCTGGTTTAGAAGCTAACCAACACCTGCTCCTCTTGTCTCAGGCTTCTTTTGTTTTATGTGGCTCTATTTCATGAGGTTCTTTGTCCGTTGTGCTCCCAGGTAAGTTATACTCTCCCCTTGCTTTTGTTGTATCACTGTCCAATCAGTATTATGTAAGGTATGTTAACCTTGGCTCGTTTTGGCTGCACAGGTTGAGGGTTTGGCCTTGGGCGCGAAGGATTTCTACGATTTCGGTTTTCAAACCCTACAACTCTCTGCTGCTAGGCTCTGTCTTCCATTTTTTGTCAACTTGTAGTTAGGGTTTGTGGTTATATGGTGACTACTCCTTGCTCTTCGATTGTTTTGTATGATTTGGGTCGTTTCCACGACCTAGGCCTACTTCTAGTTTCAAATTCCAGTTTATATTTTGTTCTGGTCTAGCTATCTAGTCTAGGCTTGAGGGTTTTCTTGATATCAAACCCTTGACTAGGGTTTTCTAGGTCTAGCAGAAGTTGTATACTTTATTCGTTTGGATAATGTAATATTGAACTTGTATTGAACAACAACTATATATATATATATATATATAGAGAGAGAGAGAGAGAGAGATTATATATATATATATATATTCTATGTGTCTCTGCTTGTTAAAGAAAATGTATGATAGTTTGTCCAGAATTACCTCTATCTTGGTTTGTTTCACCAGTGCCTGGATTCTGTATTCTTCATTCAATTGTTTCACTATATGACTTTCTCCTGGTCATGAGTTTGATTCGTGTACCCGTCCGTTCTGGTCATGGAAATTACATGCATTTTATAGTATTCAGCTTTCTGTTAAGAGAGGGAAAAAGAAACAAAACAACCTACAGTTGTAGGCCTGCACTCTGCTTGTTATTTCTGAATTCAATTAATCAATACATAAAAACACAATTTCACATCATGTAGACAATGATACAGATGGATGATAGAGAAATTTGTGTTCTGTCTCTTTTTTTACTTGTATCTGGAAAATGCTGAACCTTTTTCATGTTTTTCATTGTTATATTTATATGCTTTGTTTACAGTTCATGAAACTGGGTAGGTAATTTTGGTTGTAGACAGTGTGGTTACATAACTACTAAGTATTCGGTTCTGTTTATATGACAAGATTTTTACATTTAGACACATTTGTCTTTTTCTCTTAGAATGATAGGACAATTATTAATCCACTATTTATTTAAGTCAGACAAGTAATTAACCCTAACCAGCCAACCACCTTTCACTAATACAATGATTAAGACAAAAAAATGAAATCCTACCTCCTACTTTGATAAACTAAACATAAAAGATAAACAAAATGTTAACTCAACTTTCCAACTTGGCAGAGACCAACACCGAGTCATGGTGCCTTAGCTAGATGCTCCTGCATCATTGGACATGGTTGACCATGATTGACCATGGTTGGCTATGATTGATATTAAAAACCCAAACGAATAATAAGCCCAAGGGATTAATACTAAAAAGCTAATGGATTATAAACCTTAGGGGATAATATTAAACCAAAGGTCTATAAACCCTGAGATAAATATTATAAACCCCTAAATAAGCATGGTTGACCATGTTTGTTTTATATTGAGACAATCCTTGTCACAATGCGACATTGGACCATGTTCGACCATGGTTGAACCCTTATATTAATAAACCTAAGGGATTTATTTTATAAATGCAATGGATTAATAAACCCAAGGCATTAATACTAAAACCCGAAGTTTTTATGAGCCCAATGGAATAATATTAAACCAAAGGAATTAATATTATAAACCCAATACATATAAACCCTAAGATAAATATTAAAATCCCTAAAATAAACATGGTTGACCGTGGTTGATCTTCATATTGAGACAATCATTGTTACAATGTGATGTTGGACCATGGTTGACCATGATTGATTTTCATATCGAGAAAATCCTTGTCAGAATATGACGTTGGAACATGGTTGACCATGTTAGATTTTCATATTGAGACAATATTTGTCATAATGCTATGTTGAACCATGGTTGATCATGATTGATATTATAAACCCAAGGGAATAATAAACACAGTGGATTAATACTAAAAACCCAAGGGAATAATATTAATATAAAGGAATAATATTAAACACTAGGAATATGAACCCATATATTTATAAACCCAAGGGATTGATATTATAAACCCAAGGGAATAATAAACACAAGAGGTTAGTGCTAAAACCCTAAGGGATTATGAACCCAATAGAACAATATTAAACCCAGGGGGTTCATATTATAAGCGCAAGGGATATAAACCCTAAGATAAATATTATAAACCCTAAAATAAACATGGTTGACCATGGTTGATTTTCATATTGAGACATTCCTTATCACTATGCGACATTGAACTAGGTTTGACAATGCTTGACCATGATTTATTTTTATATCGAGACAATCTTTGTCGCAATGTGACATTGGACCATGATTGACCATGGTTGATTTTCATATTAAGACAATGTTTGTCATAATGCGAAGTTGGACCATGGTTGACAATGATTGATTTTGATAAACCATGGTTGACCATGGTTGACATAGGTTAATCATGATTAATCATGGTGTGCCATGATTGATATTATAAACCCAAGGGATTATAAACCCAAAGGAATAATATTAAACCTAAGGGAATAATATAAACCCAAGCTATATAAATTGTAAGATAAATATTATAAACCCTTAAATATAGATTATTGACCATGGTTGACTGTTTTTTATTTTCATATTGACACGATATTTTTCACAATGTTACATTTGACGATGCTCAACGATGGTTGAACCTTTAGATTAATAAACCCAAGTGACTTATATTAGAAACCCAAGGGAATATCAACCCAATGGAATAATATTATAAACCCAAGGTATATAAACACGAAGATGAATTTTACAAACACTAAAATAAACATTGTTGACCATGGTTGACTATGGTTGACCATGATTGACCATGGTTGACCATGATTGTTATTATAAACAAAAGGGAATAATAAACTCAATGGATTATAAACCCAAGCGAATAATATAAACCCTATGTATATAAACCCTGAGTAGATATTATAAACACTTAAATAAACATGGTTGACCATGCTTGATTTTCATATTGAGACAATCTTGGTCACAATTTTTTACCATGTTTGACGATGGTTGATGATCCAAAATGGATTTTGGATAGACTCCTAAGTCTAAGTGTTCCTCCTAGAGGAAAAATGAAAGTCCAATGAAGTTCGTGGAAATAGACCCATTGCATAGATCGACTCATCCTGAATCTGTTGCAACTTGAATGGGCAAAAATGGACTTAGGATGCAAAGGTTATCACAGAAAGAAGATGCCTTTGTTCTTTGGAAAATGAGGAAAAATCGTTTAAAAAAGGAAAAAAAACCCTTAAAAAGGGAAATCACATCGGACTAGGGAAAAAGAGAGGACTTGAGCAGAAAAGGGAGAAACCCTCTATCACTGATCCCCTACATATCGGGTCGAAGGCAGACATGTGACATAACATAAGGATTGGGTTTTACGGTACTACAACCACTGAGATCGACAGATCGGCATCGAACGATGGCATGGGGCTTAAGGTGGGACCCTGGCCCGAGCGATGTTGTGATCATTGAAATCGGCAGATTGGCATTAGCATAGGCCACGCCGTATGGAAAGACCCTCGGTCCCTGCGATACGCGATTGCGATCAATCGCATCGTAATATCATGTCAGAGTAGTACGACGAAGCAGTGCCATATATATATATAGCGACTGGACCCGAAATGGTTGTAAATGCCACTGCATAATTATTTCAAGTCCGATATGAGCCACTTTTCAGGAATTTCTTTGTATTTGGGGATTTTAACAACAATCCAAAATACAAAGGAACTCACATCTATGCGACTTGCGATAGTGATTTAAAGGCAGACCCGATGGAATATAGGGCATATTTAAGGATATTTGAAGTCCGATAAATGGAAAAATGATGAATTTTCCTATGTTCTTAGTGTATTTCTCTGTGTAAACAGAGAACACTATTTTTGGGGATTTCAAAGGCCCAATGGTCCCTTCCATTGCAGAACAGGTGGCCACCATCCCTAAAGGCATTTAGCAATGGTTGCTAATGCTCAGAGGGGGATTTGAGCGGACAAAGGCTGAGAGCTAGAGAGCTCAGAAAAGGAAATGAATGGACAACGTCGATTGGCTTAAAACCACATAATGATAGAAAAAATGAAAAAGCAGGAACGAGTGCTGAGATAGGAGCGCAGAAAGTGAAGCCAAAGTAGGAAGCTAAGGCAAACCAAAGTAGAAAGAGCTCAATTGGGAGAAGGAGCACAAAAAGCAAAAAGAGGCTTTGGGAGCAAAAGCGAATGCATAGAGCAACCAAGGGAGAAAAAGTGAATGCGTAGAGCAGCCGAGGGAGTCACTTAGAGGTCAAGTGAAAAAGCCAGAGAGCTATAAATCGTAGAGAGCCAAAGAAGCCAGAGCCGAAGAGCCATAGCCAAAGAAGCCATAGCCGAAGCTAGAGCCAAGAGCCAGAGCCAGAGCCAGAGCCAAGAGCTAGAGCCAGATCCGAGAGCCAGAAAGCCGAGAGCTTCAAGAGCCAAGGATAAAATGGTGTCTAAACCCATTGTTTCTTTGAAAAACCAATAGATCTAAGCCAAGGAGCTTGTAAAAGGACTTTACCATAATCCGAGAGAGCCTAGTCGAGTTGACTAGAGCTCAAGTAGACATAGTCCAAGAGTTTTGGGTGAACTCCAAATTAATATTGTTGTCCATGTGTCTGTTTTATTGCTGCATCGCCGCTGCTGTTTTTAATTGCTGCTATTTGCTTTATATCAGTTTAAGCAAATCAATTTACAACACCTGAACAGTTTAAAACAAACATAAGCATATACTATATTGTCAAGCATATTATCAATTCCACATTGTTTAATCAATAATACTTGGGAATATTTAAAGCTTTTGAAGTGGGAGAGGTTCTTGTAAGTTAGATAAGAAGCCTAAGTGCCCCATTTTCAAATGAATTGAACCCATAGATTAATAAACCCAAGGGATTTATATTATAAAGCCAAGGGAATAATAAACTTCGGGGAATAATACTAAAAACCCAATGAATTATGAACCCAAGGGAATAATACTAAACCCAGGGGATTAAGATTATCAACCCAAGGTATATAAACCCTAAAATAAATATTATAAACTCTAATACAAACATGGTTGACTATGGTTGATTTTCATATTGAGACAATCCTTGTCACAATGCAACATTAGATAATGGTTGACCATGCTTGACGATGATTGGTTTTTATTTTAAGAAAATCTTGGTCACAATGCAACATTGGACCATTGTTGACCATGGTTAATTTTCATATTGAGACAATCTTTGTCACAATGTGATGTTGGACTATGGTTGACCATGATTGATACTATAAACCAAAGGGAATAACAAACCCAATGGATTAATCTTAACTACCCAAAGGAATAATATTAAACCCTAGGAATATGAACCCTTAGATTAACAAACCCAAGGGATTGATATTATAAACCCAAGGGGATAATATTAGATTGTAGGAATATGAACCCTTAGATTAATAAACCCAAGGGTTTGATATTATAATCCCGAGGGAATAATAAACCAAGGGGATTAATACTAAAACCCCAAGGGATTAATACTATAAACCAAAGGGATTATAAACCCAATGGAATAATATGAAACCCAATGGAATCATATAAACCCAATGTATATAAAACCATATAAACCCAATGTATATAAAACCTAGGATAAATATTATAAACCCTTAAATGAACATGATTGACCATGTTTGATTTTTGTATTGAGACAATCTTTTTGATAATGCAATGTTGGACCATGCATGAGCATGGTTGAACATTTAATTTCATATGCCCAAGGGATTGATATTATAAACCTTGTGGAATAATAAACCCAAGGGAATAATATTAAACTCAAGGGGCTAATATTATAAACCCAAGGTATATAAACCCTAAGATAAATATTATAAACATTAAAAAAGGCATGGTTTACCATGATTGATTTTATAAAATATGGTTGACCATGGTTGAATATGGTTGATCATGATTGACTATGGTTGACTGTGATTTGTATTATAAAGCCAAGGGAATAGTTAATGCATGGGGTTAATACTAAAACCCAAGGGATTATAAACCCAAGGGAATAATATAAACCCAAGGTATATAAAACCTAAGATAAATATTATAAACCTTTAAATAAACATGGTTGAACCCAAGGGATTGATATTATAAACCCAAAAGAATAATAAACCCATGGGATTAATACTAGAACGCCAAGGGAGTATGAACTTGAGGGAATAATATTAAACCCAAAGGTTTAATATTATAAACGCAAGGTATATAAACCCTAAGATAAACACAATTGACCATGGTTGACCCTAACATAAATATTATAAAACATTATAATAGGTTATAAAATATTAATTAGATTTTGTGAAGAATTGAAAACATTATAACAATCATAATCTTGACTTATAAACCCAAGGAATAATAAAATAAATCCTATGATTCATACTATGAACTCTATGCTAGATATTTTAAACCCTAACATTAATATTATAAACCATAAGATTAATATATTAAACCATAGTTTAATTTATTAAATCTGAAGAATATAAACCCTAAGATATTATAAACTCATAGACTAAAATATTAAATCTTGATTATGCAATGACACAATGTGACATTGAATAAATTACATTGTAATTTAACGTTGTGACAATAATTGTCACATTGCAACAATGATTGTCACATTAAGACAATATTTGTCACAATTCGACATTGGAGGAATACATGCATCACCTTTAAATATTTATAACTTTATTGTATTCATTTTTTTAATTTTAAATAAATTGGTATAAAATGCAAATAATATAATCAAATTATTATCCATTCGATATTTTGCAATGATTTTACAACATAATCTTTTAATTCTTTATAAAAATCAATAAATTTATTAAAAATATCTTTTATAAAAGTCAATATATCTATTAAAAAAAACATTTAGAGTAATTGTTTTATATGTAACAAATAAAATAAAAATTATATATATATATATATATATATATATATATAATATATATATTATATATATATAGTAGTATTATAATTATATTTATGTATTTAGTATGTTATGTATCATATAAGTGAATGAATTTAAGCTTATATGGTATGTTGTTTATTAAAATTATTACATCAATTTAATGGCTTAATATTAATTTTATGTTTTAGTATTTTATTTTAAATTTTATGTTTTAGTATTTTTATTTTAATTAAAAGTGAGCGGATAAAACTTATGTAATAAAACAAATATAATAAAACTTATTTATAAATAATAATGTAAAGTTTGTCTTATTTTTTTTAAACACTTTTTTTTGAAGTGTTTTTGCAATTGTCATCTTTTTATGAATCTTTAGGTATGAATAGTAACTATGACAACCACATTAGTAAATTTAGTAAATTGTGTGTGGTTGATATATGATTATAGGCCTATAACAATGACATTAATAATTATTAGTTGTTTGGTGCAAATTTACAATTACTATTAATATTAATGTTAATATAGTGTGGCATAATTTTAATTAAATTATGGAAAAAATATTAAGCATAAGGTTTAAATTTGAATTTGAGGGAATATTTTTCGTCTAATAAGAAAATATTTTTCGACTAATGTTATTTGCAATAATTCAAAACATTACAAACTATTATAAAACACTATAATATATTGTAAAATATTAATTATTTTTTGTGAAGAATTAAAAACATTATAAACTTATAATCTTGAGTTTGGTGAAGTTCATCTAAAAGTTATAATCTTGTAAAGAATTGAAAATATTAACCACAGAAGTCTTATATCCAAAACATTATAAAAGTTATTTTCTTGGCTTTCGTGAAGTTCATCTAAAAATTATAATCTTGCTTATATCTTTTACATAGTAGAATTAAATGACATATAATAAATCATTTCCATAGTAAAATTAAATAACAGATAATAAATCATTTTCTATAACAAATTTTAAATAGTATCCTTTCATAATAATGTTGAAGTGAAATAACATTGTAAAACTATTCCTTTGATTTTTGAAAATGTATTTGCTTAATAAATTTACACAAAATCCTTATCATTTTTAAAAATTCTTAAAAAATCATTCACAAATTTTTAAATGTTATTTATGTTATTAATGATTATTAATTCCAATTATTAAAATGAGGAATGTCATATCTCCACTATATAAAAAATAATATTCTTGCTATTAGAAATTTCTTTTTAGGTTTTGGCATTGATTATTTTTTAACATCAATACAAACATCAACATTGTACAACAAAATGTAATAACTTGCTCACATATAATAGATAGAATTCTTGTTTTTTCCTATACACGATGTCTTATACACCATGTCTTATAAGTTGCATATATGTTATGCTTGCAAGTGTTATTTCTTAATTATTTTTTGTTTAAAAAGTTTGGCACCCTAATTAGACATTTTAATAATTTTCAACATTGTACAACAAAATGCAATAACTTTCTCACATAACAGATATAATTCTTCTTTTTTTCCTATACACCATAACTTTCTCACATATAACAGATATAATTCTTCTTTTTTTCATATACACCATGTCTTATAAGTTGCATATATGTTATACACCCTAGAGTGTTATTTCTTGTTTTTCTTTTCTTTTAAAGGGTTGACACCCTAATTAGGCACCATGTCTTATAAGTTGCATATATGTTATACACCCTAGAGTGTTATTTCTTGTTTTTTTGTTTAAAAGGGTTGGCATCCTAATTAGGCATTTTAGTAATCTAGTTGCATATATGTTATACACCCTAGAGTGTTATTTCTTGTTTTTTTGTTTAAAAGAGTTGGCATCCTAATTAGGCATTTTAGTAATCTAGTTGCATATATGTTATACACCCTAGAGTGTTATTTCTTGTTTTTTTGTTTAAAAGGGTTGGCATCCTAATTAGGCATTTTAGTAATCTTTTATCCCCAAGCATAACTACATTCTATTATTATGTCAACTTTTCCATTGTTTTAACCTTCATCTAAAGGAATTATTACTAATCCATATGCTAACATAATCTACCTTCCAACTTGTGATCTACATGCTTCTCTATGCTTACATTTGCAATGATCATTTTTAGTGAGGGTTTGATTACCCATTTCATTTATAACACTTTAATTTTCCTAGATTTACGTATGTGGGATAGACTACATTGGTTGTGATTATTAATGTATTGAATACTCAATCGTTAGACACATCCCCTGTTATGCACTAGTACTATGTTCCGAGCGTTTATTGAATTTTTTGAAAACTCATCTATATTGATGAGATATTTTATTATTAAAAAAAACATTACACTTGTACCTTTTGGGCACAAAATAAATCATAACCCTACACCTGGAGGAGTTTTCATCTAATGGCTATTGTGCAAGGAGTTTATGTTTTGGTAATTACATTTGGGGAATAAGCACTAGGTGAATTTCATTCTTTCTCGACCAGAGGGAAGGACGAGATATTCTCTTGTCACCATGATACAATACCTTTTTCTCTTCCTAATTCATTGAACACACTCACACTCATTGACCTAGAGTTTCATTTCCCTCATACTCAAAGCTTGCAAGGTATTTCTACTTGTAAGTATTTTTCCTTAGGGTTTGATTTTCTCTGGAAGGTCCTTTCATTGAAATTCTCAGATAATTAGCTTACAATTCTACATAAGTTCCATTGAAGAAAGGATAAGGATTTATCAATTTCTCCAAATGATTGATCTTCAGTAGACTTGAAGGTGAGTTTCATGGATTTGTTGCTAGTATTTACTGGGTCTTTCTTTTTTTTCTTACAAGAAACTATCAAAGGGAATTCTCAGCAATTTTTTCTTTTTAAAACATTTTTGGAGAATTATATAGTGATCCTGCCTACAGTTGCATGGAAGGAGAGGAAAGGCTATTCTCTACATTACAAATATAGCTCTCTTTTTTACTATTGAGTTATTTGTTTCCTATTCTTCAGTTCAGGTCTTATTTTTCCTCCATAACCTCGCTAGATTAATTAATAGTCTCTTTTTATTTGGGTTTTTTTCAAGGCTTTACTCTCCATATCTTGGTACACATAGTTACATCTATGTCTCTGGTGCTACATCTATTCTTCAATCTACAGCCTGGGGTCCTTATGGCTCTTTTTTTTGTTCTTTTAAGATTACTTTGCTGATACCAATTATGGCTACTCAATATCATTCAACTTTCATTATTTAGTTTAACGCTAGAAAATGAGACCCTTATGATTAGTCTGGTTCAGTTTATGTGTAAATTTCCTTTAAAGGTTATGACCTCTCCGATGATATATTTTTTCATTGTTTGTAAAGGTTTCTATGAATGATTAATGCAAATGGAACCATATTCTACTTAGACAACTCTCTATAATGAAATTAGGTCATGGAGGGTTTATATTTTACGAATTTTCTGAGAGATAATGTATATTGCTCATAGATTTTTTTCTTTATAGCTTGTATGGATTCTTTATCTCTTTTATTGATTGAAAGATTTTATTATTTTCTTGATATGATGTGGGGACTGTTCTTCTAAACATGAAACTATTGTAACTTATTTTCATAATTTCTTAGAATAGACCTACTTCAATTTGCAACTAAAATTTTAATGTCTAATATTAAGGGTGAGGGTAGATACTCACTATTGCTTTCCCAACCTCCTCTATTAGCTTTCTAGAATCGAAATGTTATAGGCACTTTTAGTCTATTTTTTGGTACTGCACTGAATAGTTGCGTTTAGCTACTCGATACTTTGGGGCTAACTTAGAATTGATAGAAGACCTCATCTAGTAACTACCCAATGACTCGGATCGACCATATAGTTTCTCCCTCAGTGTTTCAATCAACGTAGGTGCCGGGACTTGGATTTATTGGTGGTTGTGTAGTTCTATGGAACGAATATGCAGATTATACCCACCCTTCATGGTTGAATGATGCTCACTCCTTGCCTCCCAATGATATGCCATAAGGAAAGCTTTTCAACCTCGTAATTCTGACATTTGGAGGGCTATGGATACACGGTTCAACGCACTAACATATGGCCTACCGATCGAAGCGTCTGTACTATCTATCACCCTAGTGACCAGCTAATACAACCTCGAACTGTGCAATGAAATATTATTTTGAGCCTTCACAATGTTAATATTTTGTGATCGTTCATAAAATTATACATGCAACCTTCCATCCACCCTTTACCAATAATCAACGATCGTCACGCAAGCAATATAAAATATTTGGAGTGTGGCCTCTACAGTTTGACGATCTTTGTGGCTTCTTCGGTAATGGTTGCACCCAAGAAACCCTGAGATATGCATTAATGAGAACCCCTATACAAATAAACCAAAGAATAATAGAAGATGAATGAGGAGGCCTGAGCTTCCCCACATATTCCAAATTCCTCCTTCACAAATCGATTGAAGCGGTGACTCTTAATATCATTCAAATTTTCTTATTAATTCCTTTCCATTTATTTTATAACATTCGGATGGGAAAATCACAACCCTCCATTCCCATCTTAGATTAAGCATATTACTTAAAATTTAATCACGTCTATTGATTTAAATAAAAATTAAAAGTAAACAAACCTCCATCCACCCTAAGTTGAAATATAGACGCTTACAGCGAATTATGATCCTTCGAAGGAATCTTAAGTTAATGTATACTGGGGTGACATGAATTATGATTTAAATAAAAATTAAAAGTAAAAAAACGTCCAACCACCCTAAGTTGAATTATTATTCTATATCAAAGTATCTTCCAACTATTTGAAGGCTGTAGTGTATTGCCAATGTATTTGGCCTTGGTTGCATGCATCTTAGTGTCTTTTAACAACATCCATTTTTTTTAATTAAAATCATTATGTGATTACAATAGGGAAGGATTATCACCCCTTACATTCTCGTCACAATTTTTTATTAATGAAGGAAAATATAGGATGGGACATGAGCAATCGTTAATCATTAATCGATACTATTAGAATATCTCCAAAAGAAAACACTACCTCTCTTTCTGCCAAAAATAACACGAATTGCTTTGAGAATAATATAAAATTGATGGAATTGACATTGAAATATGCACGTCCGATACCAGAAACAAATTGTGTTCACTAATATTCTCTATTTAAAGCTTCATAGAGGTGGGTCTATTTTTTTCTTTTTCCTTCTGAAATTCCTACCGTAACTTTAAAATCAATTACTTCAAAAGTAATACCCTGTAGTATTTTAAATATTAATGATAACCAGCATTAAGGATATTCATGTATTCCTACCAGCACTACTTAACGGTGATGTAATAATTGACAAAGATGAACTAATTCAAAGCATCTCACTTTAGGGAATCTACACCCAAAAGTTTGGCTAGCTCTCTATAATGATTTAAAATGATTTAAAAAGTTGCAGCGGACCAAAATTGGTGGTGTAAACCATTCTGCAAAATCAAAAGTCCTCATGTGGTGTCTAATGGAAAATAAAGTCTTCACCTAGGAATTTCCACAATAAAGATTTATAATTGGGTTGGGATGGCATTTCTTCTGTAAAAAAAATTTGAAATCCATTGTATTTTTTCATGTCATGCACTTTCTATCAGCAGGTTTGGAATGGTTGTAGGATCACTTTGGGTTAGGCAAGTCCTTTGGACGGTGTGGATTTAGAAGAATCGTGGAAGGCATGTCTCTCAAACCCAAACAATAATGCTATGAGAGTACCTCCCCTGATCATATGTTGGGGGTGTGGCTAGCAAGAAATAAGGCCATTTTTCAAGACAATCCATCACTGCCTAAACATATTGTAGCTGAATTCCTTGCTACCTTAATTCATTTCCCATAGGAAAAGGGTCTTGCCACCCATAGAGTAATTAGACCAAAACATATTGATCAAACAAGGTCATGGGCCTATTTTGGCACAGTCTCAACCAATAACAGATAGTAGAGTGGAGGTGGTTTCATCCTAATTTTGTTTGAGTCTCACTTTTTTATATCCATGGGACAAACAACCAACCAACCAGGAAAAGTTCCTTGATTGCAAACACTTGTTTTTTTCTCTAGAGAAGGCATGCACTTAGATTCATGAAGATTATCTGATCGCTATTAATTGGCTCAACAAAACTAAAGTATGTAGGAACATTATTCTCATGCCTATTTTGGAGGAAACCATGTGGCTTATTTACTCTTTCACCTCTTTTACTTGCTCTCATATTTACATCGAAAGGAAGTAAAAAATAAACTGCTTCTCAAAAGAAGGCGTCAAAATGGACCAAGGGTTGTGGGATATAAAAGAGCATAACAATCAGCAAGTCTATGAGTTCTTTCATAGGACATACAAGGACAATCATCTTGGATTAGTGGCAGTCAAATAAAGCTTTATATTTAGAGTTTCTTTCTATTTCCATCTTTACTGACCATATTCTTCATGTTTGGGACATAAAATTTCTGCTCCGAGTTGTAGTGGTAATTAAGAGTATTTTGCATATACATATGTGAAATTTAGATAAAAATAAATGATATTATATTGAAATCAAATTTATAGAGGTACAAATCTTTCTTTAAATTTTGTGTTCAAAAAAAAGCTTACACTTTGAAAATTTTGATCTATTTAACACTTAATAAATCCAAAATTAAAACAAATCTATGCTTATTATAACAACAATTATAGTTTTTAATAAAATAATAAATATATAATAAATTAAAATACTATATATATACTATTAATAATTAAATCTATTTAATTTAATATTTAAAAAATTTCATTTTAAAAATATTATATTTTTTAATTTATTAATATAATTATTTCAATAACTAACTTATTCATATTAATATTAATATTAATTTTATTTATTTGAAAATATATTTTTAATTGATTAATAATAATATTTCAATGACTAAGTTATTAATATTAATTTTTTTGTTGAAAATGTATTGAATGAATGATACTTCACAACTTCCCATCTAGAAAATATTCTTATTATTTGAATATTAACGTTTCTCATTATTACAAAATTTCCTCTAAAGAGGAGTCTATATACAAAATATTTATTAATAATTAAATATATTTGATTTAATATTTAATAATTTTTATTAAAAGGTATTATATTTTAATTCGTTTTAATAATAATAATAAATAACTAATTTATTAATATTAATTTTTTTGTTTGAAATTTTTTTAATGAATAATTAATACACTGGCATTCGATACTTCACAACTTCCTATTCAGGAACTAAGCTTATTATTTGAATATTAACGCCTCTCATTATTACAAAGTTTACTCTAAAGAGGAGTCAATTTCCCAGAAAATAATGGAAATTTATGAAGGATTTTGCAAGGAATCCCCTATATAGCTGTCAATTAAGATTAAGCACTCCAACGGTTAATAATTTTCGAAAAAAAAGGTCCACATTCTGACATGTTTTTACCATCTGCTCCTCACTTGACAACGCTGAATTATTGAGAGCACGGACATAAGAAGAGGGCACTTAAAATCGTTACTTTTCAAATTGGTTGAAACTCGAGATGCATTTGAATTTTCTAATGTAGGGTTACTGGGAACATGTATCGTAAGATGCATTTGAATTTCCAAAAAGGGTCGCTAGTGTTGCGGTTTTTGTAGTTCCCAAAACATGTTTCCTGAACTGATTGTCGGAGCAATATTTTAGCATTTTAAATATGATAATCAATATCCATGATTTTTTCACTAGAATCTTACTTTTATATTTCCAGAATATGGTAAATATTTTTATTTACTTCAGTTAAAAAAGGACACCAACAAAAAGATGATGATTATTATCTGTTGCATAAATTAATTAATATATATATATATATTTTCTTTCAGAAAATGGAAATGAGAAATGATTTCCTAGGAGCACGGAATGTCATGTAACTTCTGAAGAGAGAAGTTAATATATTTAAAAATATATATATAAATAAACAGTTGAAAAACCCTAACCACCTCCCCCACCAGCCGTGGAATGGATTCCAAGAAAAGGAAGGAGAGGGGGAAAAAACAGGGACACTGTGTTGTAGAGGATAGGTAGTGGAGTAAAGGGGTGGCTTACCACATCTAGTGAGGATCAAATGGTAAGGGCGCAGAGCGCGAGCAACTAGAAAAGACGGTTGTCTTTGAGCAAGCTAGGGAGAGACTCATCCCGAAAGAGAATCTCATGGTTGGGTGGATAACTAGCTGCGGAGAGCAAAGGTGACTTTATCTCAGAACAGAAAGCGAAAGTACATTCACAGGAGGCGTTACAGGTAAGTGGCCCTCACTTAAACCAAAAAAAAAAAAAATGCTTACTTTTTCTGTAGGTTGTAGTTCCTTAGAGAAGTGCAAAGAGTATTATTTTACATAAAAAATAGGTACGGCGGGTAGCTCTTCATATAAACTATTATCGGGGTAGTCGTGGCTATACATTACCAGGTAGTGGGTCAATCGAGAACTTCACAGTAACCGTCTCTCATAGATAATTTTCTTTCCTCGGAATTTGGAATTGAGGGCATGCTGATAATTTGGCATTAATAGTATTAGGTAATGGTTGTCAAACTAAATCTGTCGGGACAGATTGTACCACACGTAATAACCAAACTTTAAGCGACAATGAATAAAGGAAAGTGAATCACTTAGGAAAGCTATGGAAATCGAGCTAGTCGCACCGGGGAAGAACACTAATAAAAAAAATATGGTAACACTATGTAAATGCTTAGGGAGACCCGAGATTAGACGAGTGAATGGAATCACCTAAAAACCACCATTACTCAGTCATGGCTTGTAGCCTTTGGGCCAAGCCCCTTTCTTTAAGAAACATAGGTGTATATAATTATAAATAAATAAAACAACATCTACCTTGTCGCAAACTTCATCGACCCAAATCTAAGACAGAGATTATTGCGGGTTGTGTTAAGATGCGGTAGATCATTTCCTCTATATTAAGGAAGGCTAGTAACTGGAGTGGCACGGATGGAGACCCACTTTGTGGACATTATATAAACCAATGGAAATCCCAGAAAGGGAAACTAGGCATGGAATAGAATGGAAGAGCTGATTGGTAGGGTTATTAACTTTTCCACATTTTAACTCTTTCCAGCATACAAGGATTAATAACCTGGTAGCAATCAGGAACTAATTCAAAGAACATTGTAATTGAGGGGTAGGGTTTAGACCCTCTCCACAAGGGAGGTTGTAAGCTTAGGGGATAAGACCCCTTTCAGTCAATTACATAAAACAACATATAAACTGTATAGGAATGTGTAGCTAAACCAAAAAAAATAAAACTTGACATAAATAAAAGCTGTGCAATACTATGAACTCATAAAACAAAAACGAGTTACAAATTCCTGTACAGAAAGGCCGCGGTGCGGTAACCATTAAACAAGCAAACAATGAAAAAAATTTATGTCGTTAAGAGCAGTATACACTCACAATAAATTATAGTCCAGTAAACAAGGAGCCTAATATGCCGTGAGAAAAATATGCACAAGTATGCGTTTAAATATATATATACAGTTACAATGGTTTGAACAGAGGAATTACAGTCGAACATCCAAATTTAAGAGTCTAAAATTACATTTGTCATAACCATAGTCACTGGAGCCTAGAGGGAACGAATAAACCTCCACTCCCTGGTCATTCAAAAGTAAAAGTGACCTGGAGGGTTACCCTCCTCTAAACACCAGAAAAACTCTCAAGCAAAATAGACATAGCTGGGGCCAGTAGAATCCCCCATACCTAGAACTTGGAATAAAATGGTGGTGGGGTTTTCCTTAGTCTTTAGGCCGTGTGAGGAACGGGTGCGTAACCTGTACAAGGAGCAACCCGAATAGTTCATGTTAGACAACAATAGAAGTAATGAAAACCGCAATAAAACAAAAACTTAAGAAATTTATCCTCGTGCTTGCCAAGACACTTACCACTAAAGAAAACTCTAGCCAACGAATGAACATAATTCGTTCTAGTGTTGTAGGAGAACCCCATTACCAAATAACCCTTCAGGCGCATGATGCATGAGCATAATCGAGAAATCTATCAGTAAATTGAAAAGAGCGCGTTGCCAAAATGTTAGAGAAGGAACAAGACATTGTGCATTTATTTCCCTGAAGGGTTTGGAAACGAATCCTCCAGCATTTGAATAGCGTGTGTGAGCTGGGCTCTCCGAGACGAAAAGCATGGACTGAACCAGAGCAACCCATGGAGAAATTTCCCAAAAAAATGATCCCATCACCCAACACAAGCATTAGTTTAGGTGGCAGTCCGAGGAGACGATCTGCCACCGTTGGATTGCGAAGTGTGCCCTCCACCGTAGATATAAGGTGAAAAGTCTGGACAGCCTGCCGGCCTCATACAGTACGAAGCAGAGCAGGAGTTAATTCACATAGAAATGGATAAGGGATGCCACATCATGGCTAAAGGGAAAACATAAAGTTACCTCCGGAACCATTGTCGCATGGTTAACATGCATCCAGGCTACACAGAGATTTTTATTAAAGTTAAAAAGCAGTACACCAATTCCTTAAACCATACCCGTATGTCAACTAACGTGCATTAAGTGACATATGGTAAATGAATCATAGGAAGTTATTTATATATTTCCAAAGGGTAGTCATGGGTATGTAAAACCTTATGACTATATATAAATATAAAAATTAATATATATATATATATATATATATATATTATTTCTGAGAAATGCGGTTATGGAAAGTGGTATCAAAGCCAAGTTACAAAAACTGTGGCCTCTAGGAACTGTCAACATATTGTGTATATACAACTATTTTCATCTCTCTTGAGTACTTAAAAGAAAACAGATAATGTGATAACCCTTCCACTGTTACTTGTCTTGTGGAAGCACAGGAAGACAGAGGATTGACAAGATGAGGAGAATAGATAGTGCATCACATAGGCTTGTGGCGGGTCAGGGACCTGCAACGGGTCCTGGAAATAATTCCAAATTATGGGTATAGCTGGGTGAGGAGACGCGCAATACCAATCTGGCAATTTTGGAGAGAGTACAAGAGCTGAAAAATGAAATGGCATAATTATGGGAAGATAATGCAAGGCTAACTATGGAATAGGACAATATTATAAAAATCCTATCCGACAGGCAGAACTAGCAGCCACCGAATCCCAGTGCTGAACAACAAAGAATGTCAGGAGAATAGAATCACCCCATAGAACATGAAGAGTCCGAAGAAAGGGAGGAGGAGCGCTCGGATAATGCCTTCGAACAACAGACATCCAAAAGGCAACGAATAGAGTTGCAACGGTAGTTCCGTAAAATTAAACCACCACATTTTGATGGAGAGTAGGAGGAAGAAATTAGGCTTGGTTGATTAATATGAACAAATAATTCCAGCTATATGAATACGATCACAACCTCAAGGCACGGTTGGCCATTTCCCAATTACAGGGAAAGGCCACCTTGTGGTGGGAGGAGGTTAAGATGGTGAGAGGAGTAAGCGAACAGAATATCACTTGGGAGAAATTTCAAAAATACTTTAAGGAAAGGTATCTGACTGAGCACTTCTATGACGAGAAGGCAAGGGAATTTCATGACCTGCATTTGGGGTAGCAAACTATGGATGAATTTATTACTCGTTTTACTTCCTTACTCCGTTATGTGCCCCATATATGGGAAGAGAAAGCTAAACTATAGAGGTTTGTCAGTAGTCTACCTGTAAGTATAAGGGAGAGGATTGAATTTTACAACCCAAAGACGATGATGAGGCTATACTCAAAGCCCGAATTTGCTACCAACAGAGTAAGAAGAAGAGAGAAAACTTGGGTAAGAAATGGGTTGATAAGAGAAGTAGCAAGCTAGCTGGAAGTACTAAAGGTAATCGCAGTGGAGTCAACAAATGATTTGCCAAAGGGAAAAATAACAGAAACTCACAAAAGAATACGCTCCGATTAAAGCCCCTCAATGAGTCCAGAACCAATGAACAACCCGGGAGGGTAGACAGCGAAGTGACAGCAAGGCCCCCAGTACAATGTTGGGGTTGTGGTGGACCCGATTATGTGAAAAAATATCCCTAGCGAAAAGGAGTAGAATAGGTTTCCCAGGTTTATGAAGCCTCTATAGTCGATGATGTAGGACAAAGTCTGCCAAAGATTAATTCCACATTGGAAGACTGCCAGGCGGAGTACCAACCGACCATGGTGGAATTTGAAGGTAAACTCTTAGACTTTGATGTACTAGTTTTAATTGACCCTGGTGCAACATTAAGTTATATTAGTCCTAGAATTGTGGAGCAATGTAAGTTGCAACCTGTTAAATTTAAGGATCCTTGGCTAGTTTATTTGGAAACCGGGGAGAAAAGATAGGTAATGGCTAAGGTCAAAAACTGCCCATTAGAAATAGCAGGACAGTCCGTGACATCAGACTTAAATGTGCTTCCCCTTAGATCATACGATATATTGATTGGTATGGACTGGCTAGAAAAACACTGGTCCATAATTAATTGTAAAACCAAGACTATCAGTTATAAGGATGAACTTGATTTAAAACAAGAAATGCAAGGGATTAAACGGCCAGTGCAGATTCGGCTCATAACTGCCTCACAGTTAGCCAAATGCATCAGAAAAGGGTGTCAGATTTATGCCATCCAAGTGGGGTATGCCAATTCAAAAGATAAAACAGCCACACTGGAGGATATTCCTGTGATACAAGAATTTGTCGATGTGTTTCCAGAAGAGATTCCCAGACTACCACCCAAAAGAGACATAGATTTTACCATCGAATTGGTGCCAGGAGTAGCTCCAGTCTCCCGAGCACCTTACAGAATGAGCGTACCAGAATTGACAGAGTTGAAGATGCAATTATAGGAGCTGTTGGAAAAAAAGTACATTTGCCCCAGTGTGTCTCCTTTGGGAGCCCCAGTGTTGTTCATTAAGAAAAAGGACGAGACCTTCCGCATGTTAATGGACTACCGTCAATTAAACAAATTGACAATTAAGAACAAGTACCCCCTACTCTGCATAGATGAACTGTTTGACCAAGTGAGGAGAGCAACAGTTTTCTGAAAGATTGAATTGTGATCAGGGTATCACCAAATCCGGATTAAAAAGGAAGACATAGCTAAGATAGCTTTTAGAACTCGATATGGCCGCTATGAGTTTGTGGTGTTACCCTTTGGGTTAGCCAATGCTCCCACCACCTTTATGTGTATAATGAACAGTGTGTTTCATCAGTATTTGGATAAATTTGTATTAATATTTATTGATGACATTTTGATTTACTCTCGGACTATGGAGGAGCATCAGGAGCATCTCAGGATAGTATTGCAAACCCTCCGAGAACACCAATTATACGCTAAGTTCAGTAAATGTGAATTCTTTAAAGAGCAGATATAGTATTTGGGCCATATCATCACTAAAGATGGGATTGCCATGGATCCTAAAAAGATAAGGACCATTATGGAATGGCCAATACCCAAATATGTGGCAGACATTCGATCTTTCATGGGATTGGCAAGCTATTACAGATGGTTTGTAGAGGGATTCTCAAAATTAGCTTATCCAATCACCTCCTTACAGAAAAAGGGAATAACTTTCAGGTGGACCCCTGAATGTCAAAGAAGTTTCGAACAACTCAAACACTTACCCACCACGGTAACTATTCTAAGTATAGTCGATCCCAATAAAGAATATGTGGTGTGCATTGATGCAAGTAAGGAAGGCATAGGCGGTGCATTAATGCAGGAAGGAAAAGTGATAGCATACGAATCCACGAAGTTAAAAGAGCATGAGCAGAAATATTCTGCTTACGATCTGAAGTTGGCAGTTGTGATTCACGCCCTGAAATGTGGCGACATTACCTTATAAGAAAAAAATTTCTGTTATTGATAGACCATCATAGTCTAACCAATTATTTTAGCCATCCCCCTCTAAATGCAAGGCATGCACAGTGGGTGGATTTTCTAAGCAGTTTTGATTTTGAAATCAAGAATTTAAAGGGAAAGGAGAATTGGGTGCTTGACGCTTTGAGTCGAAAATTGTAATGCATATACGAGGTTTCTTCTAGTGAGGGGAAAAGCCCCTTCGACGAAATGATTGAAAATGCATCCGAACAAGATGTTGTTTATCAACAAATAAAACAGAAGGTGCAGCTACCAACCAGCAAGGAAAAACAACCAGATCATGCATTGGATGTTGCAGGAATGTTGTATTATAAGGGAAGGTTGTACGTGCCCAATCAGAATGATATTAAAGGTCTGTTAATGGATGAGTATCATAAGAGTCATTACGCGAGACACCCAGGTTATCAAAAGATGATCACTGCACTCCGAAAGAAATATTATTGGCTGGGTATGAAGAAAGATGTGGCTAGTTACGTGGCTCAATGCTTAGAATGTCAGCAAATTAAAGCAAAACATCAACATCCTGTAGGTTTATTACAACCATTACCCATCCCGGAATGGAAGTGGGAAACAATCTCTATGGACTTTATAACATGTTTTCCTAAGTCAAAGAAAAATAATGACTCCATCATGGTCCTTGTAGACAAGTTAAGTATGTCAACACATTTTATACCAGTCCAATCTACATACAAAGCTATGTAGATTGCCCATGTATTCATGCAAAACATATTTAAGCTGCATGGGTTACCAAAAACAATAATTTCATAACGTGATGTAAAATTTACATCGTTCTTTTGGAAAACATTGTTTGAAGAATTGGGAACTCAACTGAATTTTAGCACAGCTTATCACCCTCAAACTGACGGACAAACTGAACAGGTGAATCAGGTGGTGGAAGATATGTTAAGGGCATACGTGATGTAGCAACCAACCAAGTGGGAGGATTATCTACACTTGGTCAAGTTCGCATACAATAATGGCTACCAAACATCATTACTGATGAGCCCTTTTGAAGTATTGTATGGACAGAAGTGCCACACCCCCTCGATTTGGAGTGGACGGGAAGACAGAATGTTGTTAGGTCCTTAAATGCTTAAGGAGATGGAGGAACTGGTTAAAAATGTGCAATCTAATCTGAAGGCAGCTTAGGACAGACAAAAGAATTTCGCTAACTAGAAAAGGAGGTTTAAGGAGTATCAAGTCGATGATCATGTGTATGTGTGAATTCGAGAAAAAAAGAGGACATTACAGTGGAGCGTGTGAGCCAAGTTGGCACCTCGATACTGTGGACCATTTCAAATCTTAGCAAGGATTGGGCGAGTGGCTTACTAGCTTGCTCTGCCTAGTCACATACGAGTCCACAACGTCTTTCACGTCTTTGTGTGCAAAATATGTTTATGATCGTAAACATGTGAATAATTGGCAGGAGATTTAGGTGAGAATTATCTCTGATAAATCAATCTAAATGTTTTCTCTTAAAAGAAAAATGACTTAGGATGTTGCATGTTGCAGGTAGAACCAGAAGGAGAAATCTTGGTCGAACCGCTGAGCATTCTCAACCAGAGAGAAGTCATGCTACGGAAGCAGGATATTACCCAAGTTAAAGTGTAGTGGCAACACTTTGAGCCTGACGAGAGCACTTGGGAGGATGAAAAACTCATGAAACAGGCTTACCCAGGGCTGTTTAGAATTGACAGACATCGAGACAATGTCTAATTTTAGGAGGGGAAGATGTCATATCCCTAGACTATTGTAAATATTTTTATTTACCTCAGTTAAAAAAAAAAGGACACGAACAAAAGGATGATGATTATTATCTGTTGCATGAATTAATATATATATATATATATATAATTTTTTCTTTCTTTCAGAAAAATGGAAATGAGAAATCATTTCCTAGTAACAAGGAATGTCATGTAGCTTCTGAGGAGATAAGTTAATATATTTAAATTATATATATATAAAGAAACAGTTGCAAAACCCTAACCACCTTCGCCCCCCCCCCAATCGTGGAATGGGTTCCAGGAAAAGGGAGGAGAGGGGGAAAAAATAGGGACACTTGTAGAATTGAGGCTTCTATGATCCATCAAAGTTATAAGAAGAGCTTCGGCAAAAATCACATATAGAAAGACCTGACAATGAACCACACTAGTTGGTTCGAAACCCGTCGACAAAGGTCTTTCTATATGTGATTTTCGCCGAAGCTCTTCTTATGAAATAAAAATAGGGACACTGTGTTGTAGAGGACAGGCAGTGGGGTAAAGGGGTGGCTTACCACGTCTGGTGAGGATCAGATGGTAAGGATGCAGAGCACAGGCAACTAGAAAAGACGATTGTCTTTGAGAAAGATAGGGGGGAGACTGGTCCCGAAAGATAGTCATACGGTTGGGTGGATAACTAGCTGCAGAGAGCATAGGTGACTTCATCTCAGAATAGAAAGAGAAAGTTCATTCATAGGAGTCGTTACAGGGAAGTGGCCCTGACTTAAACCAAAAAAAAAATGCTTATTTTTTTTGTAGGTTGCAGTTCCTTAGAGAAGTGAAAAGAGTATTATTTTACATAAAAAATAGGTGGGGCGGGTAGCTCTTCATATAAACTGTTATCGAGGTAGTCGTGGTTGTACATTACTAGGTAGTGGGTTAATCCAGAACTTCACAGTAATCGTCTCTGATAGATAATTTTATTTCTTCAGAATTTGGAATTGAGGGCATGCTAGTAATTTGGCATTAACAGTATTGGGTAAGGGTTGTCAAACTAAATCTGTCGGGATAGATTGTACCACATGTAATAACCAAACTTTAAGCAACAATGAATAAAGGAAAGTGAATCACTTAGGAAAACTATGGAAATCGGGCCAGCCGCATCAGGGAAAAACACTAATAAACAAAATATGGTAACGCTGAGTAAATGCTTAGGCAGACCCGAGATTAGACGAGTAAATGGAATCAACTAAAGACCACCATTACTCAGTCATGGCTTGTGGCCTTTGGGCCGAGCCCCGTTCTTTAAGAGACATAGGTCTATATAATTAAAAATAAATAAAATGTCTACCTTGTTGCAAACTACATCGACCGAAATCTAAGATAGAGATTATTGCAGGTTGTGTTAAGATACGGTAGAGCATTTCCTCTATATTAAGGAAGGCCAGTAAGTGGAGTGGCACGGCTGGAGACCTGCTCTGTGGACATTATATAAACCAATGGAAAAATCAAAAAGGGAAACTGTGCATGGGATAGAATGGAACAGCTAGTTGGTAGGTTTATTAACTTTTCCGTGTTTTAACTCTTTCCAGCATACAAGGATTAATAACCTGGTAGCAATCAAGAACTAATTCAAAGAACATTGTAATTGAGGGGCAGGGTTTGGACCCTCTCCACAAGGGAGGTTGTAAGCTTAGGGGATAAGACCCCTTTCAGTCAATTACATAAAACAACATATAAATTGTATAGGGATGTGTAGCTAAACCAAAAAAAAGTAAAACGTGACATAGATAAAAGATGTGCAATACTATGAACTCATAAAACAAAAACGAGTTACAAATTCCTGTACAGAAACGCTGCGGTGCGGTAACCATTAAACAAGCAAACAAGGAAAAATTATTCTGTTGTTAAGAGCAGTATGCCCTCAAAATAAATTATAGTCTAGTAAACAAGGAGCCTAATATGCCATGAGAAAAATATGCATAGGTGTGCGTTTAAATATATATATACAATTACAATGGTCCGAGTAGAGGAATTACAGTCGAACATCCAAATTTAAGAGTCTAAAATTACATTTGTCATGATCATGGTAACTGGCACTTGGAGGGAACGAATAACCCTCCACTCCCTGGTCATTCAAAAGTAAAAGTGACCTGGAGGGTTACCCTCCTCTAAACACCAGAAAAACTCTGAAGCAAAACAGACATAGCTGTGGCCGGTAAAATCCCCCATAACATGAACTTGGAACAGAATGGTGGTGGGGCTTTCCTTAGTCATTAGGCCATGCAAGGAACGGGTGCCTAACCTGTACAAGGAGCAACCCAAATAGTTCATGTTAGACAACAATAGAAGTAATGCGAACTGCAACAAAACAAAAACTCAAGAAATTTATCCTTATGCTTTCCAAGACACTTACCACTAAAGAAAACTCCGGCCAATGAATGAACAACACTTGTTTCAGTGTTGTAGGAGGACCCCATTGCCGAATAACGATGTAGGCGTATGATGCATGAGCATAATCGAGAAGTTTTTCAGTAAATCGAAAAGAGCACGTAGCCAAAAGGTTACAGAAAGAACAAGACATTGTGCATTTATCTACTTGAAGAGTTTGCAAATGAATCCTCCGGCACTTGAACAAAGTCTGTGAGCTTGGCTCTCTGAGACGGAATGCATGCACTGAACCAGAGCAAACCGCGGAGAAACTTCCCAAACAAATGATCCCATCACCCGAGGCAAGCATTAATTTAGGTGGCAGTCCGCGGAGACGATTTGCCACCATTGCATTGTGAAGTGTGCCCTCCACCATAGATGGAAGGCCAAAAGTCTGGACAGCCGGCCGGCCTCATACAGTTTGACTCAGAGCAGGAGTTAATTCACACAGTGATGGATAAGGGATGCCACGTCATGGCTAAAGGGAAAACTTAAAGTTACCACCGGAACCATTGCCGCGTGGTTAACATGGGTCGAGGCCACACACAGATTTTTATTAAAGTTAAAAAGCAGTACACCAATTCCTTAAACGTATGACAACTCAGTGCATTAAGTGACATCTGGTAAATGAATCGTAGGAAATTATTTATATATTTCCAAAGGCTAGTGACATATGGTAAATGAATCGTAGGAAATTATTTATATATTTCCAAAGGGTAGTCACGGCTATGTAAAACCTTATGACTATATATAAATATACAAATAAAAAAAAAATTATTATTTCTGAGAAATGGGGTTATGACACCTACATTACTGGATTTTACGGCGACGCCACATTTTATGATACTCTATATCAAAGTATCTTCCAACCAGTGTGCAGGTTCAACTGGAATCCTACTGTCTTTGCCTTGGTTACGTGCATATGAATGTATTCTAACTGCATCCATTACTCTGCAATTGAAATCAAGATATGATCATAGTGGGGAAGGATGACTGTCCTTTAAATTCTCCGCGCAATATTTATTTATAAAAAAAAAACATAGGACGGGACATGAGAGACCATAAATAGATATCCGCTTAGGATATTCCGTAAAGAAAGCATCGCATCTCTTTCTGTGAAAAATAACACGAATTGCTGTGAGAAACTATAAAAACGATGGAGTTGGCATAGGATATTCGCTGCGCGTGCTAGAAACAACTGTGGGCACTAATCTTGTCTATTAAAGCTTCACAGACATGGGTCTACTTATATTTTTTCTTCCGAAATTCGTACAGTAATTACTTCAAATGCTGTTAAAGTGGATTGATTTAAATGTGATTACAATGTATACGCATCATACAAACTTGTCTATTCAATCATCATCACAGGGAGCCGAATTCCATTGAACACTCCGAGTGTCGTTAACTTATTTCGATTGTATTTTGAGATATGACAGAAATTGATCTCTCTCCTGTCCATTCTATTCTGGAAATTTTCTTTTGGCCGAATTGAGGACGGACCGTCAAAAACTGAAGTGGCAAACATAAATAAAACATGGTGTAGATCTTGAAAGTGACCAAACCGTCAATTTTGTCATTATTTCTACAGGTTGTATGATAAAGTGGTCATGTCATTATTTCTATAGGTTAGATGATAAAGTGGTCGTCTGCATAAAACGTGAAAGTAACCATTTACTTCTAGTGAAGAAAAGAATATGCAAACATGTGAAGTGAAATGAACCATTATCTGCAAAAGGAAACATCCCTCCGAAAAAGAGCTCTGAGTGCACTCTGCAATCATATTGTCTACTTAAAAATTCGTAGACGTGGATCAACTCTTCCTCCAACAGCGATGATGTCTCATACATTGGATCTGACTGTCTTTCATTTTCAAAATTCAGGTGCTAACTTTAAAACGATAACTATAGCTTTTAAAAGAACTAAAGTTGATATCAGGTTGGTTTTGTCATCCAAGTTTGAATTTGATCAATAATTAATTGTTTAACATGGAATCAATCTTCATCGTTACTGAAACGATTTTGTAAATTCCTTTAGCCGATCAATATTCTTGAAAAAAAAAAGCACAACGTAATTTTCGTGTGTGAAAAGAACTTTCCTTAATGCAATCATACCTGGAAGAGAACATGGCAAACATGTGAAGTGACATCCACTAAATACATGTTCTTCATTCCAGTTTTTGCCCCAAAAAGAAACTCTTTCTGTGTGTTGCAATTCAAGCGAAAAACAACACCGGGCTGATATGGAATGCATGCGTAGTCATAATGTTTAATTGAAGATTTGGGAAAAAATATAAATTTATTATTATACAAATAATTTTTCATAATACAAATTTTATTTCAATAAACATTAATTAATTATAATAAATATCAAACCATTTATTTTATTACGACCATATTTTACAATCTTAATATTAAACAAAAAAAAAAATAAATTCACAAATACAATCTCACCCAGGTTACTTGTCAGCCTAGTTTGGACTCACAACTACAATCTCATCCAAGTTACTTGTCAGTCTAGTATTGCTGAACAACCATTACAAATTAATAGAAAGGAGATATAATATCTAACCTAAAATATTATAAATAATCATGGTTAAGAATGATTACATTATTGCATTTATGTCGTAAATGTATAGAAAAAAATATAATATAATATCTAAAATATGGTTAATAATCATGATTAAGAATGATTACATTATTTTATTTATGCTATAAATGTATTTATTTATGTGATAAAAAATTCAAAAAAATCTTTCTACTAGGAAAATATATAGAGAAAAAGGTATCAGTTTGTGAAAAATGGATACTTTGAGTTTCATATGGTGTGGATAATAACTACAAATAATATTGTAGGTTTATTAAATCTTTATCATTTATATAATGTTTGTTATTGAAATCTCAATTTAATAATTGCAATATTAAATCTTTATCTTTTTTATTATATTTATTATTATTGAAATCTCAATTTTAATTACTTTGTTAAGAAGAAAGAAATAAATCATTTGGTAAATAATTTTAACTCGGTAGAAAGATATTTATGTTTTATGCTTATTTATAGATGCCATGTTTTCCTTTCAAATAACAATTATGGCATATTATATTAAATTTTTTATTTCATAAAAATTAATGGTAAAAATTTAAAATATATTTAATTTTAAAATTTTATATAAAAATATGATTTATAGAAAACAGTTTTACTAATTGGAATTATGTAGGTTAATTTACCTAAACCTAAGACTCCCTTCTACTCTTAAATATTTTAAAATTAATTATAATAAAACACTGTAAAAATATCCCGTTATGCTGGTAACGAAGCACATCTCCTCACAACGAAAATCTAAGCTAAATCCTCAACAAAAGTTGAAGTGTCTTGCATTCCATAATAAGAAAAGATGTTCAAAGAAAGGTAAAAGAAAAAGAAGAGTAACTTACGATACCATAATATTACATACTATTCTTTTGGAGCATTTAATTCCTAGACGTGTGGTTGGCATTCATTATTAATGGTTCAACGAATTGACGCAACTCTTCCTCTTATGTTTCCTACTTATGGCACACTCACAAGCTCTCGTAAGATTAACTCCGTGTGATGAGAACAAATTTTGTTCGGGGAACTTATCATTTTCTTAAGTTAATTGTGGTCATGTAAGATTATGATGCTACAACTATCTTGGGAGGCTATTTGTCGTTAGGATTTGATATGGGAAGGAAACCTTCGCAATCATTTGGAATTTGGAAGGAGTACTAGGAATCGTGTTTCCCTATTTTATTCCTTTTTTCCGCTGCATGTTATCTTGTTTTCCTATTTTATTTTAGCCTATTTTGATAGATGCTTTACTTTTTTTTTTACTTTTTTCTGATGGAAAATTAGAAAAATTCAAAATATTAGACCATTAGATATTTGATTATCGGAAGGATACGATTTTCCATGTTCAAGTTAAGGATGTCAATTTAACATCCCATGGGAAATTTTATTTAATAAATGGAAATGTCGAAAAGGGTAAAAGAGGAGTTCTATGTGTTTTAAGATAATTTTGAAAACATTTTGTTACAACATTAATTTGAGTTGCATAATTTTATATGAAAGAGAGAAAAATGAAATATTGAAATATTGAAAATGTAAAGTATTAAAGAATCATCAAGGAAAAGTTATGATAAAATACTTGTAAATAGTAACTAAATTAAAACATATTTGGATTATTTTAATTTATTTTAAAGCATTTATAATCTTTGGTATGGTATGTATATATTAGAAGAGGTAAATTATGCAATACATTTTTGAATTATTTATTTTTTTCTCTATGCGTACTACATATCTATAAGCTTAGGTCTTTAGGTCTTTTTATTTTAGTAATTTGATAAAAACAAATGGTTGAATTTCATATTTCTTATAACATTGTTTTGTACCTTTTCGACTATTTTTTATTAATATAATATGTATATGAAATAAAAACATATTATATTATAAATATGGATTGTATTTTCCTTTTTTTTTATTTTTTTATTAATAATAGTAATATTATGGACTCGCTTGTGGGGTGAGCATCATAGAAGGAGTGGTGGAAGTGGGGGCAAGTCAAGTTGTCACCTCCTATCACTTAGAGTACATTAGGATGGGCACATACTTTCCCCCTCACGTGACATCAAATATCCTAATTGAGTTGATGGCTCATACATGTCAAACCCATGGGATGAGGTCTAGTGCAATGAAATCTTGGGTGGGGTTAGGAAGGGTTTATTCATGCCTAGGGTTGGTGGAGGAAAATCTCACTTGGGGAATTGAGAGCCCAAATTTGTAGGGGGGAGGAAGAGTGAGTGTGTAAAGATGATAAATTAAAGGAAGACAAGAGTGGAAGGTCCAAGACTTTTGAACTTGGCCTTTCCACTAAATTGTTGTTCTAACGGCCTTGAGTTTGAGTTGAATGGAAGTAGAATCTCCCTTACAATTATGGCACTAGATTTTGGAGGAGGAATGGGTAGTGACATGCAAGGGTGAAGGTTTCTCGGAAGATATAAGGGCATTGATAGTTTAGTTGCATCAGTGTTAGGATATTTAATTCTTGTCCTTTATGGCTGGTGAACCACATAAAATGAGACCCACATCTCTCTTGACTTGTTACATTATCCTTTGTAAGCTCAATTCTTCATTCGTGTTTCAATTTAGACAAAATTGTCTCTCCAAGTCTTGTGTCATTATTTTTGGGGGGTATTCATTCATTTTATGTAGGCTTATCATTTTTTGTTTTAATTAATGAACCTATAAAACTTTATTTGGATGGCTATTGTATCCTCTTGGCTGGGGAGTATTTTATTTTTATTTTATTTCACTTTTTTAGCTCTTAGTTGTTAAGAGGGAGCGTCACATTTTGGGCTATTTGATTTCTAGTAGTTTGTCCCTAGTCTTTCTCCACAAATTGTTTTTCTAATCCATTTTGTAGTGTGATCACCTTTGGTAGGGCTGTCAAATTTTTAAATTTCTATCATGAGGCCTTCATGATAGGTCATTTAAAACCCCCCTCTCTTATTAGTCTTTTCAATAACCACCTCATGAAACACACCACAATGCCATGAGAAAGGATGATGTCCCAACAAGGTGACAATAAAAGGGACCTAATCCTCAAATCTAGGAAGTTTTGGGTAGCTCATGGCCCCATGAAAAAGCGTAGTAGGTTGTTCAAGGCTTCCAATCCTACAATCAATACCCAATTTAGGAAGACATTTGCAAAGTGGATTCTAAGATACTAGAGAGGAATGATATTTATCTAATTCTAAAATCAAAGAGGCTTATAGAGTAGTGCTCGATATTAGACACACCAAGGGATGGAAACACAAGTACATCCAAGATATTCAACTTTTTGTGAACACATGGAAAGTGATGCAAGACAAATTAATTACTCAAGAGAAGAGAGATTCATAAATAAATCCAGTGCTTGCACTCTCATGTGCTCAATATTGCACCTAGGCTCACCCAATTAGAGTCGCATCTTGGTGGTAGAAAATCATGCATCATGACATGTCTAGCTAGTAATACAATACACATAGAGGTCTCCAACTCATTGAGCTAGTTTGTTTCATTTGGATTAATCACTCGGTTTTATTCAATCGTGTCTTTGAATTGGCGATAGCGTGATAGCTTGTTTATCTAGTTTGTAGATTTATACTCTAAGTGTAGGGAAAAATTCTTTTGAATGTCTCTCTATTGTGTTAGACTAGCATAATACATTTTGGACTCTTCCTGTAGCACCCAATGGCCTTTGTGGTTTCATGTCATGGTGATATACCCCATGACGGATCACAATTTCTTGTAAATATTTGTAATATATCAATAAGAAGGATTTACTAATTAACATAAAATGAATAATATTATTTAAGAATTTCAATAAAAATTGTTTTTAAAATATAGCATTCATATATATACAATGTAAATGTTTTATGTCTTTTTTTCAAGATATATCTTCCAATGTATATTATTTTATTTGCTCATATAATTTCAAGTATGAATATTTTACCACAGTTACCAAAGATTACCAAGGGCGGACCTCGCACAGTTAGTCTACAAGGCCTTTTTGAGTATATGGAGTCTTTAGAGAAATGTAGAGAAGAAAGAGAATCCAAGTTACGAAAAGAGTTATAAGCCATGCTGGAAAGTAAATTTGCATCTCTTGAAGACATGATCCAAAAGAAAATAGAAAATAAAATAGAAATTATGGAGAATAAAATGGAGGCAATGGAGACTAGATTGCAAGTTATAGAAAAAAAAAACCAAGATACTAACCAACCATCCCAGGAAAGAGATGTTGATACTTTAGAGAGTCTTAAAATGAAAGACATGATTAAAGAACTAGAAGAAAAATTTAATAGCCACCTCACCCTAAATAATGTGGTAGATAAGTTAGATATCAAACCAATTAAAGATGAAATGAAAAAATTAATAGAATTAGACCACGAACGTAACAAAAGGGTCTTGAACCTTATAATATTCGGTTTAAAAGAGGAAGTAGATGAGGATACTTTAGCCTTAGCCCAGACATAATTACATAATAGATTATAAATTGAAACAATGTGTCTCATAGAAGCAACAAGGTTGGGGAAATTAACCGAGAATAAAGGAAGACTAATCCGCATAAAGGTGAGCTCCACTCATCATAAGTACGACATACTTAGTAAAACTTCAAGTCTAAAAGGAACGAGAATATTCATAAATGAAGATCTCATTCCAGAAGATTAAGCAGAATTAAGAAAGGAGGTTCAAAAGGTAAAAGATGCTATAAAGGACGGAAAATGGGCAACAATCAGAAATAGAAAAGCCTTTATTCGAGATAGAAACCAAAAAGATAGTAATCAATAGTAATTAAACATGCTCCGGATCCTTTCTTGGAACTTTCAGAGCTTCCCATGGAACAAAGGCCCTAAGCTAAGTTGGATTTCAAATGATGTTGATATTATTTTGCTTGTTGAAACTTGGGAGCACGAAGAATCTAAGGTCCCTAATATAGATGGCTTTACGTTATGGTCTACCTGGAACAAGTGATCCTCCTGTAGAGGCATTGGGGGAATAGCTTGTTACATTAAGAAGAACATCTCCCCCCATGCTAGGATTTATAAAAACGAACCCCACAACCAATATAGTTGGATAGATTTCAGAGACATTAATAATAAAAAGTCCTACATAGCAATATGTTATTTCCCCCCCATCAATTCTAACTTCTATAAGAAGAAGAATCTAGATAAAACTAACCCTTACAATGGTTTAGAGAATGATATTTCTAGCCTAAGGAATGATGGTAATATCCTTTTAATAGGTGACTTTAATGCTCAAACTTCAAACAACCAAACTATTATTCTAAGCAATCATTCCAACCCTAATCCTCTTTGGTTAGACGAAGACCCTACTCTAGCTAGTAGGTACAAAAGGAGCTCTAAAGACCTTGGGGAAAATTTGTTTAGGTCAGAGCCAGTCAAACTCTGTAGTGCTTAGGATCTCATAATTTGCAATGGTCTAAAGAAGTGGCCCAATTCCATCAAGATGACTTGCATCCATCAACTTGGTAGCAGCGTGGTAGACTACGTTATACAACGAAGTAATAAATTTTGACATCTTAAACGACCACGAACCTGAATCTGATCATAGGCATCTACTTATAACTCTCAATTTTGTCATGCATAGAGTTCCCACAGAAAATAATACTTACGGCCAAAAGAACTTAATCTCTGATAGAAATAAAAATGATCTCTTTCTAAATGAATTAAAAACTAATTTGCTTCTTTTATCTAGTATAGACAACATAGAAGACCTCTATCATAATTTTACTACAACCCTCTCATATTCTGTTAACAAGTTCTCAATTGAAGTTTCAAATAATAAAAGAAATAGCAAAACCAATCCATGGTATGACAAAGATTGTAAAATGCGAAGGAGAGCAATTAAGGAAGTTGTTGACCGATCTCTTAAAATGACAAGATAAAAAATACAAAGCCCTAACTAAAGGAAAAAGAGGCAATACATTCGTCAAAGACAAGAGAGTCTCTTACACCTCTCTAAGGTAGCTCCTAAGAAATTTGGAGGCAAATTCTGACTAGGAAGACTAAAGATAATAATAAAATTTCTCTTCACGATTGGAATTCCTATCTTAAAAAGCTTTATGAATCTCCAAATGTCATGGATAATTTGGAAACCCTGCTCACAATGAAAGAAGTTTTCTCTTTAGAAGACATTAAGTTTGGGTTTAGTCACATCGCTAATGGGAAAGCTAAGGACATTGAAGGTTACCAGGTGGAAATCTTAAAAATTGGAGGTCCTGTCATCATCCCCCACATCCACAATCTTTTCAATCAAGTAGTCAAGCAAGGGTTCCCTAAACCTTGGACTGAGAGTCTCATTATCCCTATATCAAGTCAAAATTAATTAAAATGGCCGATCGATAAATTTATATAAATCAAGGGTTTATAAGAATTTTTTTATGTTAATTAATT